>CM066033.1:104921966-105147095 GCA_033557465.1 Ichthyophis bannanicus
CCCATGAATACAAATGAATTCGTTACAAACAGAGTTAGAAGAATGATCTCAGAGGGACTGGGACCTTTAAATTATTACTGCCGGCATCTACTTTGGAACTAATAACATTTTAACTTTTTACAACAACTTTCATTTCCAAAACTTTTTTACAAAGTATTTTTTTTCCATGGAACACGGGACAGCATGCTCAGTAAAGTCGGTCCCGGGGTTGTATCACTTTAACGGAAATTTCCTGTGGTGCCTCTAATCCCCACTGTCGTGAATTTTCTTGTGCACTGAGGCACAAACTGTGTTATTCACTTATAACAAAGCACTAAAAAATAGCAGGCTGAGATGCTTAAAATGAACTGCTGTGCAGGTAAGTGTACTGACTGCATTCAACAATACAATTCTCGATGAACCATTACATTATAACCTACAAAAAAAGCGGTCAATACCTTATTCCTGTTAAGAAAACACTAAGAGATCCATAATTTTGTATTTCTGACTTTGCTACTGTAAAATAACAAGGGATAAAGAAATAAATAAGTGTATGAAGGAGATGGAAAATATACAGACTGATGTATTAAAATGTGAAAATGTTTTGCAGAAGGGACTTTGTTCATTAAAGATGGCAAAAACACCGGCAAATGCTCAAGAATAACAAAATGACTATATTCTTGCAGTCTTTCAGGTGCAAAGCACTTTTTGCAAAAGCAAAAACATTTGCAAAGAGGGCCAGTTTTGTTGTAAACGTTTGCACAACGTCAACTCAATGTGAAAGTTTATGCAAACTGAGCCTTAAGCAGTTGCTATGATGCAAATAAGGAGAGGAGGAGTGGCCTAGTGGTTGGGGCAAGGTACTTCAGGCCAGAAGGTCAGGGGTTCAAATCCCACTAGAGGACAGCAACCTTGGGCCAGAAGGACTGGGGTTTCTAGTCCCACAGGTGCTCCTTGTGGTGTTGGGCAAGCCACTTAACCCTCCATAGCCCATGTTCCATGTAAAATAGTTATCTCCAAGTTATAAAGCCCTGCTCAATGTAAACACACTGATGCAGAATAGCACAGTATATAAGAGAATGTAAATAAAATAAATGCATTCAAAAGACCACATTGTTTATGTTTATTTCAGCATTTGATATACCGCCCCTCCCCCCCATTACATCGGGGTGGTTTACAATGTGACAAAAAGCAAAAAGGAAACAGAAAAGAAAAAGAACTACAATTCATAAATAGGATAGAGGGAGAAAAGCAACAATCAGTCCGATACACATACTAAGGGGAGGAAGGTCTGGGGGCTGGTCAGAGAATCAGGGGGGAAGGTTAAAAGCAGAGGCAAAGAGGTGAGTTTTCAGGAGGGAGCAGAATTTAGGGTAAGACTCCTCTAGACGCAGGGCTGTCGGAAGAGAATTCCAAAGGGATGGGCCAAGGTAGAAAAAGGCAGATTGTCTGGTCGATTGTAGATGAACCTGGGTTGGAGAGGGTAGATAAAGGTGGTTAACATGCACCGAACGAAGGCTACGGGAGGGAGTATGGAAAACCAATAAATCAGCTAAATACTGGGGACTACGTGAATAAATAGCACGGTGTACCAATGCGAGAACTTTGAATCTAATCTGAAAATCCAACGGAAGCCAGTGGAGCTGATAAAGGAGAGGGATAATATGATCTCGAGAAGACACGTGAAAAATAAGACGGGCCGCAGTGTTTTGAATCAATTGTAATCGGTGACGCTGGTACTTGGGGACACCAGTGAGAATGAGGTTACAGAAATCCAATCTGGAAATAACCAGTGAAAGCAAAAGTGTAGTGAGAGCCTGTGGAGTGAGAAACGGTCTAATAGCACGTACCCGCCAAAGGTAGAAGAAAGAGCACCGTGATACAAGGGAAATATGATCATAAAAGGACAGGTTAGAGTCCAGGAGGACACCCAGATAACGAAGTTTGGGAACGAGAGCAATAGGGACACCCGCGAAAGAAGGAACTAAAGAAGGGCAGGGGGAACTATGTGGGAACCAGACAGCAGCTGTCTTAGTGACATTAAGAACAAGACAGTTGGATGAGAGCCATGAAGAAATCAGGGTCAAACAGGAATCAAGGAGGGCGATATCTGGACAAACAGAAGAGGTGTGGTGTAAAAGAAAGATATCGTCCGCATAGTAGTAGGCTGATATGCTGGATTGCTGTACCATAAGGGCTAATGGTGCCAAGAAAACATTGAAAAGTAGGGGTGATAAAACGGAACCCTGTGGTATCCCACACGGCAGAGGGTAAGAGACTGAAGTAGAATCAGAGGAACCAGAGGCAACTGTGAAAGTCCTAGAGTATAGAAAAGAATATAACCAATGGTAGACAGTGCCCCAAAGACCCGCATCCCGTAATCTAGAAAGTAAAAGTGAGTGGTCCACCAAATCAAATGCTGCAGATAAGTCAAGAGATACCGCCACCGAAATATCACCCCAGTCGTGAGAAGAGTGTATTTCATTCAGAACGGCGGATATAATGGACTCCATGTTGTGTCCTGATTGAAATCCAGATTGACGGGGTGCAGAAAATGAGTTGAATCAAGGTGATGGGAGAGTTGAGAGAAGACAGCTTTTTCCAGAAGTTTTGATAAAAAAGATAAATTTGAAACAGGGCGATAATGTGCTGGTAACAGAGGGTCCAGAGAAGGATTCTTCAATAGAGCGCGGACAAGAGCATGCTTCCACAGATGGGGGAAGATACCGATACTGAGGCTAGAATTAATTATAGTGAGCAATGGGGGGAGCAATCCAAGGGAAGGTTCAGACAGCTAAGTAGATGGTATAGGGTCCAGTGGAGAGTGAGTCTTATGAGTAGTGGATACTAATTTGAGAAGCTCAGCAGAGGTGAGAGGATGAAAGTTAGTCCAGGAATGGGACAAAGGAGAGACCGAGGGGGGAGAGATCGGGGGAGGGGAAGCAAGTGGTTGAGGACAGAAAGGAAGAGAGACACGGAAATCCTGAGTCTTTGAGAAGAAAAAGGAAGCAGACTGTGATGAATCTGGAATCAATGAGGAGGCAGAAGTCGTAGAAGCGGAGTTTGATTGTACTGTATATTGGAAAGAGACTGGAGGGTGGAGAACAATTGGCGCAACCTATTTGGTGCAGATGTTATAGCATCAGAATAAAAAGTGTGCTTTGCCTGATGAATACTAGTGCGATATTGCTGATGACAGACCTAATATTAATATTCAAGTTTGTGAAAACAGGACTACATAAGAGGCTTTGTGCATTCATTGTCATAAAAAAAACCCTATACCTCAGTTATGTAAAGCATGTATGTAAAAATACTATTAAAGCAACAGAATTGCAGAATTTATGAGGTAAGGAGAAGGCATTGTGAGATAATCTGGAAAGAGTGAATGGAGAGATATACAGATCTCCTTCACAGGCAAAAATGTGGACCGAGATTTAACTGAACATAAACCAAAACTGGCACAGGGGAGCACTCCACCTGCAGACCAACAAAGCACAAGAAAAAAGCAGGAGGACAAACAGTCTCTGGAAGGATTGAGAGCTTTATTCGTGCAAGATCTGCCCAACACATGTTTCAGCCAGACGACCTTCTTCAGGGGACTGGGACCTCTAAAAAATATATACACATAATATACAGTAACATAAAATATATTAAAAGAAAAGAAAACCATAAATACAAGCATCAAATGATACATAATCAAACATATGTACATACAGAGGTGCCAATTCCATGGCAGTTGGTAAGAAATGCCATTAAGAACAGTATAAAATGAAACAGTCAATAAGTTAATATAAGCGCATAAACATAAAAACTGATAAATGATAATTAAATGCTAACATTAAAAGGACAAAAAGTATAATACTGTTGCATTAGAAAAATACATAAATAAATAAAGGATAAAATGTACAATAAGAATATTTAGGAAGAAGTTGGACCTACTATTTTGCTAAAAGTGAAGAGTATTTGTATGGCCAAAAAATGCTGCATCGAAAAACACAGCATAAAAAGCACGAGAAAATTAATTTAAAAATACAATAGACATGTCATGCTAGAAACTCACCACAAACTGGAGCCAAATTGATATGCTCTCCAATCTTATACCATGAATTGATGAAGCTGAGAGGAAAGAGAGAGAGATATAAATCAATCATGGTAATCCTGAGAAAGTCAGATAGATCAGACCCTAATGGAGCAATGGCAGGTGGAGGGAAGAAGAAAATACCTTTGGGAATCACCAAATGCTGAAAAAGAGGAGACTGAGAAGTGAGCAAACTGTATGCTGGGAGAAGAAAGAAGATGGCAACATATATAGATTGTAGTGCCGACAAAGCACATGAAAAAAAGCCGCTAATACCAATTATATAGTAACATGGTATATGATGGCAGATAAAGACCGGTATGGTCCATCTAGTCTGCCTAGCAAGGCCGCAAGAGTAAGTGCATCTTCCGCTCCATGCAAGTTACCCCTCCTTATGCCTTTGTTTAGGGGTGAACCCACCGCTCCATGTAGGTCAGCCCTATTTGTTGTGATATAAAAGATAGTTATGTTTATTTTGATTTTATCCTGTTGCCATAAAGGGATCCACTGTGCCTGTCCCATGCCATTTTGAATTCTATCACTGTGTTTGCCCCCCATCACTTCCATCGAGAGGGCATTCCAAGCATCCACCACCCTTTCAGTGAAAAAGTATTTCCTGACATTGCCTTTCAATTTACCCCCTTGCAGCTTCATGTTATGCCCTCTAGTTTTACAGCTTCACCATCTTTAAGTTTTTAAAGGTCTGAATCATATCTCCCTTCTCTCCTCCAGAGTGTACATATTTAGGTCTTCAAATCTCTTCTCAAAAGTCTTCTGATGCAGACTCCAAATCATTTTGGTCGCCTTCCTCTGAACTGTTTCCGGTCTTTTTATATCCTTTGCGAGATATGGTCTCCAAAACTGAACACAATATGAGGCCTCACCAGCGACTTGTACAGTGGCATTAGTACCTCTTCCTTTCTGATGGTAATTCCTCTTTGTATGCAACCCAGCATCCTTCTGGCTTTTGCCACCACCTTGTCATACTGTTTCGCCACCTTGAGATCCTTAGAAACAATCACTCCGAGTTCTTCTCCTGGTCCGTGCACACCAACCTCTCGCCCCCTGCCGCATACAATTCCCTTCCCAAGTGCATGATTCTGCACTTTGTCATATTAAATCTTAATTGCCGAGCATTAGACCATTCTTCCAGCTTTTGTAGAACATTCCTCATGTTATCCACTCCCTTCGGGGAGCCCACTATGTTGCAAATTTTTGTGTCATCTGAGAAGACAGACTTTTCCATTCAGCCCTTCAGCAATATCACTCACAAATACATTGAACAGTACTGGTCCCAGGACCGAACCCTGGGGCACACCACTAATCACCTTCCTTTCATCTGAGTGAGTTCCATTTACCATCATCTTTTGTCGTTTGTTAGTCAGCCAATTTCTGATCCAGTTCACCACCTTGGGACCCATCCCCAAGCTGATGAGTTTATTGATAAACCTCCTATGAGGAGCAGTATCAAAGGTTTTACTGAAATCTAGGTAGATCATATCCATCGCATGCCCTTGATCTACCCATTCAAAGAACTCAATTGGATTTGTTTGGCAAGATCTTCTGTTGGTAGACCCAAGTTGCCTCGGATCATGCAACCTGTTGGTTTCAATAAAGTCTACTATTCTCTCTTTCAGGAGTGCCTGCATTATTTTCCCACCAGCAAGGTAAGTCTTACTGGCCTGTTATTTGTCACTTCTTCCCTTTTGCCATTTTTGTGGAGAGGTACCACATCAGCCCTTCTCCAGTCTTGTGGAACTTCTCCTGTCTCCAAGGATCTATTAAAAACAGCCTTTAAAGGCACCACAAGAATCTGTCTGAGCTCTTTCAGTATCCTGGGATATATTCCATTCAGTCCAATGCCCTTGTCCACTTTCAGTTTTGCAAGCTGTTCTAACACATCATCTTCTGTGAATGATGTGGTATCTACTCCATTCCCATTTGCATATTTGTCAATCACAGGTGGTCCTTCTCCAGGATTTTCTTTAGTTAAACAGAACAGAAGTATTTATTTAGCATTTTCACTTTTTCAATGTCTCTTTTGAGTCCTGCAATTCCACCTCAGATTTTCCTCCTCTCCTGAATATACCTGAAAAAGTTTTGTTTTCACACTTCACTTCTTTAGCCATCTTTTCTTCTGCGTTTGATTTTGCTATCCTTATTTCTCTTTTTGTCTCTTTTAGTTTGCTCTTGTATTCTTTTCTGTGTTCCTCTGTTTGCAAGCTTCTGAATTTTGTGAAAACTGTGCTTTTTGCCTTTATTTGTGCAGCCGCTTCTTTGGAGAACCAAATAGTAACATAGTAACATAGTAAATGATGGAAGATAAAGACCAGTATGGTCAATCTAGTCTGCCCAGGTTTCCTTTTCCTCTTGTTTTTATTTACTTTCCTTACATATGTATCTGCTGCCCCTTTTATTGCCTCCTTTAATTTAGCCCATTGCAATTCCACTTCCTTATCCCCTCCCACCCTGCCAACTCCTCCTTCAGGTACTTGGCCATTGTACTGAAGTCAGTGTTTTTAAAGTCTAGGACTTTGAGCTTGCTGTGATTGGATTCCGCCTTGGCTTTTATCTCAAACCACACCATGTGATGATCACTGCTGCTCACATGGGCACCCATCTGGATATTCGACACACTATCTCTGTTGGTGAGCACTAAATCCAGCATTGAGTTTCCCTAGTTGGTTCCATCACCATTTTTCTAAGTAATGCATCTTGGAAGGTATCCACAATTTTTTTACTTCTTTCCAGATTTGCAGAAGGAATACTCCAATCCACATCGGGTAGATTTACGTCACCCAATATGATCACTTCCCCCTTCATTGCTATCTTTGCAATATCAATCAATTCGCTATCCATTTCTTCGGTTTGAGTTAGAGGCCTGTAGACAACACCAGTATGGATTGCCATCTCTTCTTTCAAACACAATCCACTGCGTTTCTTCTTTTCCGCATATCCCCTTCATTTCAGCAGCTTTAATATTGCTTTTGACATATATGGCTACTCCTCCTTTCCTACCCTCACTATCTCTTCTAAATAGATTATAGCCAGCTATGGCTAGATACCATTCATGCGACTCATTAAACCATGTTTCTGTAATGGCCACAATGTCCAAGTCCTCTTCTACCATTAGAGCTTCCAGGTCAGGAACTTTGTTAGCTAGGCTTCGAGCATTTGTGCTCATTGCTTTCCAGCATCTGTTGACTGGCTTGCTTGTATTTTGCATGGATTTTGTTCTACACGCCTCTCCCCACTTGTCATTGATGTGTGATTTAAAAGTGTGACTGTTTGCAATGTTATTATACTTTTGCTGGAAGTGACGTCCTGAACTTGTCCTTCTCCATCTATCACCTCCTTTCCCTATTTTAAACGCCTGTCCATATACTGCCTGAATTTTTCACTTAAGATTCTTTTCCCTTTGACAGAGCGATGTAGTCCATCAACACAGTATAGTCTCTTGTTGATCCATCTGTTTCCCCAGTCGCCTATATATCTAAATCTTTCTTGTTTACACCAGGTTTGGAGCCATGTATTAAAGTTGATTATGCAAAGCAGCCTTTCTGCCCTCTTACCAAGAACAGGTAGAATTTATGAGAATGCTATAGTGTTAACAATGGGCTTGAGTTTCTCTCCCAGAGTCTGAAAGTCCTTTTGAACTACAGAAGCACTGTTTCTAGCCAAGCCATTTGTACCCAAGTAGATGACAACCTCAGTTTTGGAGTGCTCACTTTCTGCACTATCTATACCAACAATTTGGTTTGTATTCCTGCTGGCTGAAGAGCCTAGGAGACATTTGACCATCTTCTCAGACCATCTTCTCTCCTTTGAACTGTGTTCCCAAGTTGGTGCCTCTGATGATGGAATCTTCAAGTAGTAGTAGTTTTCTGTTTTGGTGATTTTTTCTTCAGATTTGGTGCATTATCAGTAGATTGAGCATTGACTCTCTCATTTAAGGGCACTTCAGTTTCCACGGATTGGGCACCCTCATTTTCCAAGGCAAAGAAGGCATTATGTAGCATTATCTCTTGATGGAGAGGGCGTCTCTGTGTTACAGGTTGCAGCCTACCAGAGCCCATTATGATCCATTTGTTCCTGGACTGTTTGATTCTTTGTGGGAGTGGTGGTGGATTTTGTTCAGTTTGTACCCTAGAAGAGGTGTGTTTAATTGCAGCTAATTCTTCCCTTAGTAGAGTCCTCATTCAAGGAAAAGCACAGTTTGGTATACCAAGGAAATTAGATCATTCAAAAGCAGTTAAGGCAAATTGAAAGAAAATGGAGAAAATCAAAAAGCGAAGCTGAGAAAACATCCTTTCTCAACAAACTAGAAGAGTACAAACTTTTATTAAACAATAACAAATGAGATTACCACACAAAACTCATTATGTCAGCACTGAACAAACCAAGGGAATTGTTCAAAATAGTCAGAGCCCTAACAGCTAATCCAAAAGAAGACAACACTACGGTTGCGCCAGATGTAGAGGCCATGGCCAACTTTTACAAGGAAAAGGTGGAAACAGTATTATCAACATTTCAACATAGTAAAACAAGCAATTCATTTACCAAACAAAACTGGAAAAGTTTCACTAGCATCTCAGAAAGACAGCTCAAAGACATAGTCAAAGAGATAAACACATCAACTTCTGCACTCGATCCTTGCCCAGCCCTATGGATACGTCTGACCAGTGACAGTCTAACTCCATTCATTCTAAATATAATCAACTCCTCATTAGACCAAGGCTATATCCCAGAAGATTTTAAAAAAATCTTTGATACGTCCCATCTTCAAGGGAAAAAAACCTGGTTAAATCAGACCCAAGCTTGGACAGGCCTATCTCAAGTTTACCCTTCATGACTAAAATCCTAGAGAAGACGGCTCAAATCCAACTACAAAGTCATGTCAAGCAATTTGCACAACTGGACCCACAACAACACGGCTTCAGAATTGGACATGGAGTCGAAATTCTTCTCATGGCTTTAATGGACAAACTCCTAAAAGGAATCGAAAAGCCTAACTCTGGTTTCCTTCTAATTTTTCTGGACTTAACCGCAGCCTATGACTCATTATCTCATGAATACCTTCTCCTAAGACTACAGGAAATTGGCCTCAATGACAAAGTATTATTATGGTTCAAATTATATCTTACAAACCGAACCATACAAGTAAAATTGGGAAATAACTCTTCAAGCCCATTTCACCAAAGGAAAGGCATACCCCAGGGCTCTGCGTTATCCGCGCTCCTCTTCAATCTCTATATCCAACCAATTTGCAATATAATAAAAAGTCATGGCATTGATTACAACCTTTATGCTGATGACATAATGCTATACTCCCAAATCAACACCAAATAGCTGAACTTAAAAAAAATAATGAAATGTTTCAACAATACCAAAACTTGGCTATCAGAACACAACCTGAAAATCGACTTAAATAAAACAGAAATACTCTTCATCACAAAGGACAACTCCTTCATTCCTCCAGAAACCTTGAGGATAAAAGATGCAAACATTCAAGTAAAAAAAGAAGTAAGATACTTGGGAGTTTTACTAGATCATCAGCTCAACTTCAACAATCATATAAATAACTTGACAAAAGCCATCTACACCAAACTAAAAATGCTTCAGCATCTTAGGCCACTTCTCTCCGCAAATGACTTCAGAACAACTGTCCAAGCCTTAATCTTCCCACACTTCAACTTCTGTTATGCCATTCTAATGGGTCTCCCGAAACAAAGCATCTGTTGTATTCAGCTAGCACAAAATGCAACAGCTAGAGTAATTTCACAGTTTTAATTCAAAGAGCGCATTAGCCCAATTCTAATGCACTTATACTGGCTTCCAATAGAGAATAGAATAAAATACAAGGCACGCCACACCATATTCAAAACCATTCAATCAGAACCACCCACCTGCCTGAAAGAATATATCCGAATCAGTCCGGAAAACAGATCAAGGAGAAGTTGCAACAGAAATTCGCTTGAAACACACACACCGATTTCATAAACAGTAACTCATCCACATCTAAAAGAGCTTTCTCTCTTTATGCCCCAACACTATGGAACTCACTGCCACCAAGCATAAGAGACACTATGGACCCTAAATCTTTCCGCATGCTTCTTAAAACATTCCTGTTCAGGGATCACTATGGTGAACCAGTCACCTAATCAAATTCCACTATGAAAGCATCAAGCATCCTACATTACAAGATTACTTCCATTCTTCAAATCCAATGAGTTATAGACTTAATTCTCTGTACATAATTTTCATTTGAATCAATTTCAGATTTAAGTTGTTATTACCCTATCCCTTTACATTCCTGTAAAATGGTTATTTGTAATACTGTTGTATGTAACGTTCTTGCTTTGAAGTTTTCTGTAAACCGCTTTGATTCACTAAAAGCGGTAAACAAGCACAAATAAATAAATAAATATCAAATATCAAATTGGAAGGAGGAGAAGGAAAAATAGTAGGTCTGTAAACATCATTCATATCGCAATGGACGAGTGGAGGTTTTTGATGCAATTTAAGCATACTCTGAAGTTGCTATTGGTGCTGTACGTCATGGGCACCATATGCAAATTGTTGCCTATGTCCAAATAAGATAAAAATCGTAAAATATTGTCTATGTTATGAATGCTTAATGATTCTGACATTAGAAATATGATATCTAATGTTGAAGTAATAAAAGCAAATTGCAAGTCGGCTTATATGCTGCGTTTAGTAAAATCTCTTCAGGTGACAATCAGAGAATAAAATTGAGGAATTACTTTAAAAATGGGGAATATAAATTGAGGATAGAAAAGCCATGAAAGCAACCACAAAGTTTGGAAAAAGGTTTGTATAATGTATGTGTGCTGCTGCAGCCATATACAAACAAGGACTTGGTGATATACAAACAAAAACAGAAGTCTGAGCGTGTAGAATTGTAGTGTGTTCCATGATCGGACAAAGTCCAAGAAAATAATGAAAGCCACACAGGAGATAACATATCTAAACATGTACCTTGCCACTGATTAGTAGATTCTAAAGGGAAGAAAAAAAGGTGCGAACAGTGCTTTAACTGTGCAAAGGGATTGACATCAACATGATGTCAAAATCATGAGATGGATAATGTATAAACAATAGTTGAAAAAGAAACACTATAGGGACCTGTCATCAGTTGAAAAATGAAGGAACATATTTGGCAATTGTAAAGGAATAAAATACCGCATTACATTTGGTTTGAACTATCTGATCATAAGAAAATTATTTCCACAGTAAGTAATATGAAGGAAAGAGAGGGGAGGACATAAATAGTTCGTATTGGAAACGATACCTCCCTTCCTTTCACCCTAAAACAGGGTGTCCCTCAAGGATCCAGTCTTTCTGCTCTTCTCTTCAATATTTTCCTTCAGCCTGTCTGCAAGATTTTCCAAAACCATGGCATTCAATACCAGCTATATGCTGATGACATGATGTGCTTCACCCCATTTAACCTCTCAAATCCTAACTTTTCTAAACTAAATGAATGCCTAACCAGTCTTAAATCTTGACTCTCCCAACACAACCTCATAATCAATCCATCCAAAACTGAGGTTCTTCGGGTATTCTCTAATTCCGCATACAGTCCTCCTCCCACCATCACTATTGGTGATCTCACACTCTCCATAAAAAACCAAGTGAAATATCTTGGCATTATCCTTGATCAGTCCCTCTCCTTCAATGAACAAATAAAGAAAACCACCACTACAATATATGCTAAACTACGTATCCTCAGGAACCTCAAGCCTCTCTTAAACCCTGACTCTTTCCATACTATCTGTCAGGCCCTCACAATCCCTTCTCTCGATTACTGCAACCTTATCTATCATGGCCTCCCCAAGAATACTATACAGCCACTTCAACTAGCCCAAAATACCCTAGCACGGCTTATAACCAACAACCCCAGACGATCCCACATTACTCCAATTCTCTACGATCTCCACTGGCTCCCTGTTCAGTATAGAGTTAAATTCAAGGTGATAACTCTTATTCATAAAATCATAACCAATGAATCAGCTCCATGCCTCTCTTCTCTCCTTTCCCCCTCCACAAACTCAAGAACACGCCGCTCTATTACTAAAAATCTTCTCACCATCCCTACATCTAAAAGATATTGCAAGCAAATTACTAATAACAGGGCTTTCTCACTCTATGCCCCATCCTTATGGAATACCCTTCCCCACGACCTGCGGAACTGTTCCAACAACTCTGAGTTCAGGAAGAAATTAAAAACCTTTCTCTTCCTTGAACATTTCTCCCTTCCACCTTAGTAACTAACCCCTATACACTCTCCTCCCTACATTTGGCCTCTCAAATCATATCTTATAGCCTAGTGTTTTTCCTTGTAAATTCCTATGTAAATAGTTAATCTCTGTTTATTGTAATTAGTTCTCTTTCATATTCATTGTAGTTTCGTTCATATTCATTGTATACCTGTTACCTGTTCCTTGTAAACAGTTGAAACACACTGCCAATTGTTATATGTAAACCGTCTTGACTTGTAGAAAGACGGTATATAAATCTTGTTAAATAAATAAATAAATAGGACCAATGCTTAACATCACAGTGCGATCACCATTCACAAACCAATAGGAATGGGCCTGCTGTGCCCTAGATATGCTAATGCACGTAAGGTATCAATACAACATAACAGGAGCCAATAGAGCAGCGGTACTCAACCTGTGGATCGCGGCCCCCATAGGGATCGCCACAGGATTTAGTGGGGATCGCCTCACTCCACCGTTAAAAATAAATTTAAAAAGCGCACAAGTTGCTGCCACTGCCGAGTCTGCTTCTCGGCAGCGTCAAACTCACCGACTCCAATCTTCTGCAGCTGCAGCGCCCTGCCTCTTAGGGAACCATGGCTGAGCCTGTGAAACAGTTGCGGAGACCTTCCTGTCTCTCGATGGGCTCCGTGCAGCATTGTCCCGCCTCCAAAGGAAGTGGTAAACAACTTCCTTTGGAGGCGGGACAATGCTGCACAGAGCCCATTGAGAGACAGAAAGGCTCCGCAACGGCTTCACAGGCACAGCTGTGGTTCCCTAAGAGACAGGGAGCTGCAGCTGCAGAAGAACAGGGCAGTAGCAGGCAGACATAGGGAGAGGGGAGGAGGGGACAGGGAACCTGCAACAGGGCTGACATGGAGGGAGGGAGGGAGGTTGACATGGACAGAGGGGGGGGGCTGACATGGAGGGAGGGAGGGGGGCTGATATGGACAAAGGGGAGAGACAAGGGGACATACTGGACAGACAGTGGATAAATGCTGGACAGAGGGGAGAGACAGTGTGGGTTAGGATTATAATGGGCAGATTGGGGGCTAGAACTGGTAATGGGTTGATTAGGGAAGGCTAGGACTGGGAATGGACTGATCAAGTGGGGGGGGGACTGGTAATGGGCTGATGGGGGGCTAGCATTGGAAATGAGCTGATCGGTGAGGTTATGACTGGAAATGGGCTGATGGGGAGGGGGTAAGACTGGTAATGGGCTGATGGGGGGGGGGTAGGACTGGTAATGGGCTGATTAGGGGAGCCTAGCACTGGTAATGCGGTTGAGCGGGGATTAGCACTGGAAATGAGCTGATTAGGGGAGGCTAGGACTGGTAATGGGCTGATGGGGTCGGGTAGGACTGGTAATGGACTGATGGGAGGCTAGCATTGGAAATGAGCTGATCGGGAGGGGGGCTATGATTTGAAATGGGCTGATTAGTGGAGGCTAGGACTGCTAATGAGCTGATGGGGGGTAGGACTGGTATTGGGCTGATTAGGGGAGGCTAGCACTGGTAATGGGGTTGAGGGGGGACTAGCACTGGAAGTGAGCTGATTGGGGGGCTTTGACTGTGAAAGGGCTGATGGTGGGGAGGGGAGGATAGAGCTGCTGGCCCTGGAAGAAAACTGGGGGCTAAGGCTACAAATGGGCATATACGAGGGGATGGGAGAATGGAACTGGAAGGGAGTGGATCTGAGAGGGGCTGCCATGGTATTTGTACTAGAAGGGACTAGTCAGTGGGGAAGGAGGGGAACTGGAAGGGAATGGACACCAGTGGCAGTCATGGGAATGCAAGTTGACATTGGAAGGTACTGGGTGTGAGGACTGGAAAGGGGCTGATACTGGGGAGGGTTACTGGGACTGGAAATAGGCTGATGGAAAGAAGTGAAGAAAACAAAAGAAGAGATAAGAAATGGCAGATGGACCATAGACCACAGAAAGAAAGCTAAGAGAAGACAGGAAAGCAGAAGCCTTAGATCGGGACCAGCATGATCACAGAATAAATTGGTCAGACAACAAAGGTAGAAAAAATAATTTTATTTCATATTAGTGATTTGACTACAAAATCATAATAATTTTGAAATCAAATATTGTTACTTGTTATTGTGATTAATTATTGTGGTTTAAATAAGTAAATGTTATAAATAAAAACATATTGCAAAGGCCTATAAATATTAATAATTCAATGAATGATTACAGCAACAATGCGTTAATGGTAAAGGAAGAGAGTTGCATTCGCTTTTATCATTGGGGGGCATCACAAGTTGACCAATGGTAAAAGGGGTCATGGTAGAAAAAAGGTTGAGAACCACTGCAATAGAGGGATTCAGGCCACCAATATTAAGTCTGAAGTTGAACTTGTCAGACGGGTGCCTGGGTGAGAATGTTCACAGTCTTGGCAAAGGCATATATTAATATGATTTGCAAGGGATTGTGGGAAATGTAGTTCATTCACACCAGACACAGTCGTTCACAATAATTAGTTGTGCTTGAGTGTAAAGCCAATAAGATATTTATTTATGGGGTTATTTCTCCCAACACAGATAAAAACAAAATCAGGAAAACAACAGCTGAACTTGTCAGGCAATCAAAGCAAAAGAATAAAGACCTGGTTGGTAACAAACTGGTCTTTTCTGTAGGCTCTAGCTAATATTTTCTTAGCAGTGCTTTAATCAACAAACAAAACCCACAAAGTAGGGAAAAACTGTTCTTTTCAGGTTAACTTCTTATATCTTCACACATAGACTCAGAAGTGATTTCCTCAGAGCTCACAAGCAATTAGGTAAGGCTCAATTGCTAGCAGTTACCCAGCTGAAACCCCTTAGCTGGCTTGCTTTCTACTGCGTGGCTCAAATCCTACTCAGGAGCTTTTCTGAGTAGATTAAAGAACAAGTTTGTATTTCTTTGTGATGGTTGTTGTACTTTGTAACAGTAAATTACCAAAGGAGTTTAGACAGAGAGAAATCCATGTATTCACAGCCTGTGTCTATAACCTCTCCCCCTTCTTCAACAATCATGGGTTCAATATCATGGATTGGCAGAGAGGAATTTCTCAATGGAGCACTCTCAGGAGAATACTTGTTTCCCTGCTGTCTTTCAAGGGTATAGCTAGGGCATAGATCAGTGTTCATACCTGAGCTTCCATTGCTGTTAGAGTTCTCTCTAAATAGCCTGGCCAGTATGTAGTCCAGTTCTTATGTCCAGCCTTCCAATCCAGATCCCTGGACACTGGATCTCTCTTCACATACCTTCTGGCACGGGTCCTAGGGTCCCTTCCAAGTGCAGCCGTCTCCCTCACAGGTACCGTCTGGAGATTCCTAGCTCTGCAGCACCACTCCTCTGGTTTTCCCCAGTCCAATGGAGTATGCTGGCCTTTTGAATGTCTCCCAGTATACGTACTGCTCTGGACTCCTTTAGACCTCCCAAATGCTTTTCTCTTCTTTCTTCCAAAGGGTTTCTTGCCCTCTCTGTCCGTCCGCTCTGGCTTCTGCTTCTGATGATCCTCCAGATGATGAAGCTGTCCAAGATCATGAAGAAGATTCTCTGTAGAATAAACTCTACCTTTATTCTGCTTAGATGAGTGCTCCACCCTAGCACAGCGCAGCTGTGCTGAATCAGGCCCTGCCCTTTGAGATGAGTGCTTGGGGATTACCTCATAGCCCTCCTGATTGAACACACGTTTCCCCACTTCAGCTCCTCTAATGGCTGTTGGAAACCTGGTGCATTCTGGGACTGGTAGTCTTTTATGGAAAAATTCTGTTTTCTTATTTCTACCAGAACTGACAGGTTGCTTGTTCAGAGTCACTTCACCTTTTCTATAGCTCCCTCCTGAGCTATGATAAGCTTCCTTATCACAAACCTCAAAGTAATGCACTGGCCTTGCAGAATAAATAATGTTGAAATCCAATAAATAGTAATTGATAAATATTGATTAACAATAAAATAGTTTAAAAAAACCACCGAGATATGTGTAAAAACAACTATAAAATAATAAATAAAAGAGGCTCTATTAAACTATCTGGAGTAGACCCTCACAATAGTGGAAAAACCTAGGACAGACTAACAAATGTTAAATCAACAGAGGCTTATAAGAAATGTACATACAAAATAATTTGATATGAATTGTAGAAACAAGGGGCAATAAAAACAATGATAACCATGTGGGATCATTCCAAAGGGTCACTACTAAACGTATGGTGCCAGTATCTATAAATGGATTAATAAAAATAAAACTACAATGAATATAAATAGCAAATCTCTAATATAAAATGATAAAAATAATAAATAATTAAAACATGACAACCATCAAAATAATTATTAAAAGAATAAATGATTAAAAGAATGGAAACAAAAAAATGAAGGGTGTCAAAAAGCAGAGATATCATAAAAGTATAGAACCACATAGTTTATGTCATAAAAAGAAACCAGAAAAGCAAAGTTATATAAAACCATAAAAAAACAGTTAGGTCAAAATCTTGGTTGAGTCCTGATGGTTGTAGAGCATTCATTTGAAAAATTAGCTTCTGCTCCTTGCGAAGAAGTGTCTTGTTTGCATCACCCCTATGCCACTGGGGATGAATTTGCTTGAGAAGAAAAAATTTAAGATCATTAATGTTTTGCTTGGCAATAGCCCAATGCTCTACTAAAAGCTTTTGAGAAATATTGCACTTGATACAGCTGCAATGTTCAATAATCCTTGTTTTCACACTCCTGTTTGTCTTCCTTATGTAAAGCAAATTACACAGTCACATGGTCACATAGATAACATTTTCAGATAAGCAGTTGATAAAGTGCTTTTTAGAGGTCACAGTGCCCTGAAGAAGGTCATCTGGCTGAAACATGTGTTGGGCAGACCTTACACGAATAAAGCTCTCAATCTTTCCAGTGACAGTTTATCCTCCTGCTTTTTTCTTGTGCCAGAGATTTAAGCTGAAGACATTCACAACATTGAGAAGTGCTATTGATAAGTGATTTCAATATGATGGATGTTGATTGGACCATCCCTGCTGCGGTGTCCTCTCAAAGTAAGGAAATCCTAAATTCTCTACAGGGAGAACTGTTTTGCCAACTGGTAACGTAACTATGTATGAGGGGGCCATACTGGATTTGGTGCTTATGAATACAAAGAGTGTTTATGATGGTGATCGTCTTGCATCCATTGATCATTGCAGGGTTCAACAAATCCCAAGTGCCAGGTTTATTTATTTATTTATCCAGATTTATACACCACCTTTATCTTCAATCAAAGTGGTTTACATTAGGGGTTACAATTACAAAAGAGGAAATAAAGAAAAAGAAAAGAACTGGTCATTAGCAGTAGGTCATATCAATAAGAGGAGGACCAAAGTGATCCAAAAACAACAAAGTTTTTAACATTATACGAAAGTCCTTAATGTCTCTGATAGATCTCATGTATTCTGGTAAAGAGTTCCCTATGGCAGGCGTAGCAAATGATGGGGCTTTTCTTATTGTAGACTGACTGAATCATTGGAATTCAACAGGAGTAACAAGTCTATCCATCATGTTACTGCATCTGGGCCTTGAGCTGGAGTCCTTAATTATAAGGCTTTGAAGGACTGTAGCAGAGGTGTTATGATAGATTTGGAAGATGTTTAGAAATGTCTTGCAACGTACACGTAAAAGGATGGGTAGCCAGTGAAGTTGCTGAAGGATTGGTGTGATATGCTCTTTCCTGGGTGTATCTGTAATAATCCTGGCCGCTGTGTTTTGCACCAATCGGAGAGGGTAGAGGGACTGTATCGGAAGACCTTGATAGAGTGAATTTGCATAGCCAAAAATGGGGGTGACTATTGCTTGACACACTGAACGGAAGTGATCATTATTCAAAATAGGTTTGAGCTGCCGAATGACTTTTAGTCTGTGGTGTGCTTTAGAGGCAATTTTGCTTATGTGAGACCTTAGAGCCAGACTTTTGTCCAGGATAACACCTAGATATTTTACCTCCTCTTTTACTGTTATAAATTTGTCATTGACAGTGATTGTTTTCGGTGGCAAGAAGGAAGAGTTTCTGGTGATAAACATCGCTTTCGTTTTATCACAGTTTACTGAAAGTGAATTATTATTGAGCCAAATAATCATATCTTCAAGGCACTTGGTTATAGGAGTCAGGTCCGGGTTGTAAATGTTAATGGGGGAATAGACCATGATGTCATCTGCATAGAGATGGTAAAGCATTTTGTGGTGTGTGATTATGCTATAAATGGGTTGAATGAATATGTTACATAAATGTGCATCTGGCGCCTGGGATTTTCTTCTCCCCACTACCTCTTTTGTTTTTTTTTAAATGTGATCTCGGTTAGACAACTCCTTCTGTCTGCCCACAGGGATCCTATCTCCCATGGGTAGAACAGGAGGAGAAGACTGAGATTGCAGCTTGCAAGGCAGTAGGCTGCCTGCAGGGATACGATCCCTGCGGGGAGAAGAGGACTGTCGATCCAAAATCATTAAAAACAAAAAAGACAGAGGGAGCGAAGCAGCAAAAATCTAAAGGGGCAGTAGCTTAAAAAGAAAAGGAAGGAGGATAAGGGGAATGGAGGGCAGTGTTGGGAATGCTAGGGGGGAGAGAGAAGGAGAGAGAACCTGGAAGGGAAAAAGAGGGCGGGGAGGGATCGAAGGTGGAAGGGAAGATTGCAAAGTGTTTGGGAACAAAAGGACACAATCTGTATATGCCCAAAGCACCCCACTCCTACATTACATATGCGCACACACATACACACACACAGTCACCCCACCTCCATACCACACACATAGGCACCTCAACTCTGCAGCACACACGCACATACACATGCACGATAGCCCTGCATCCCACCACCACATCCCATATACAGACAGGCAAACCACCGTTGAACCACACACACACACACACACACATATTTAAGACACTTGCTGTCTCTATATTTCTGTCTAAAGATGCCTCATACAGCCCCTGCTACTATAACAAGACACATTTTATGATCTCTCTACAAACTCCTCCACCCTCCCCAGACAAATATAAGTTTGCGAATGGAGGAACATCAGTGGGGAGTGGAGGCAATGTGAGCACAAAGGGATCATAGCCATTGGCTCCTAAGGTTTTGGCCTAGCTCCTAAATCCCAAAAAAATTTGTCAAAGCCTGGATCATCAAGTAATGTGGTTCAGTTTTAGGACAAAAGTGGTGATGTTTCATTCAAAAGTAAGGATCCTAGACTTTAGAAAATATATCTTTGTCAAGACGAGGGAGCACCTCTGAGAGCCATTAGCTGGATGGGAACATCTGGGAGATGTAGAAAAGCAGTGGGAAAAAGTGAAAAGGGATACATTAAGGGTAAAAAAACGTGTCATTAGGAAAGTAAATAAGAGGAAAAGGAGATCACTGTGGTTCTCAAAAGAAGTAGCTGAAAAAGAGATTAGTCTTCATAAAGTACAAGAGATCGCAGAAAGAGAAAGACAAGCAACAGTATTTAGGAAAGTTAAGAGAAGCTGGGAAGGTAGTCAGGAATACAAAGATACAAATGGAAGAAAAATAGCCGAGGGACCCAAGATGGCAGTGGAGTAGAACGCCGAGAGGGAGTGTGGTGAGCCGGTTCCTGCGGACCTGAGCAAGGAAGGGGTGGACTTGAGCCCCGTGCAAGCATCTCCACTGCAGCCCGAAAGCCGCTTCGAGGAGGGGCAGTTTGCTGGAGTATCTCAGGGTCAGGAGGTCACCGGCACTGCGGAGAGCTCTCCCTTGAAGGTGAGGTTGGTGGTTACTGCTGCGGGGGGGGGGGGTCAATCTGGCGTTCTTCCCTCCAGGGCAGTTTAGGTGAGGAGCGATTGGAGAGCAGCTCCCCTAACACCTCGGCTATCCGGTCTCGTGGAATCTTGAAAAAACCTACGCTTGTGACTTTGGACAGCTTATGGGAAGCAATTTCAACTCTTCAACAGACCTTTCTACCTATGGTGGGTGCTTTTTCTCAAGAATTAAGTTCTGTTAAAGTTCAGTGCTCGAAGGTGGTTTCGGAGTTAGTGGGCCATGCCTCCAGAGTGTCCCAGCTGAAAGCCAAGGTGGAAGATCTGCATGCCCTTGGAGGTGTGAATTCCAGGGAATGTCTAATTCAAGCAAGGCGAATAGATTTTTTTGGATAATCAACAACGTCAAAATATCTTGAGATTCTTGAACTTTCCTCGTTCTCCATTGCTGGAACCTGTGGATTTGGTCCGTAAGTACTTGATTGATGTCCTGCGGATGCCTCCTGAATCATTGCCTCCTGTTTTAAGGGCTCAGTATGTGGTGATATCTTTTGTGGTAGTGGGCATGGCTTTGGACCCTGATGGTGCAACCGGTCCTCCCCAGTTGGATCTGTCAGAATTTTTGGAAAGTTCCCTGGAACTGGTAACTAGTTGTTACACTCTGTTGGTGTGTTTCGCCTTTGAATCCGACCGGAACTCTGTACTTAGGTTATATTTCCGAAAAATGTCTGAATATCAGTTTATGGGGTCAAAAATTGCAATATTTCCTGATTTGGCTAGAGATACCCAGAAAAGGCGGAGAGAATTACTGACCTTGCATCAGAGAATCACCGCTCTGGGTGCGCAATTTAGATTAAAATATTAGTATAGGTATCCCCAGCAAATCTACATAAGTAAACAACTTAAATATATAAAGATAACCTTAAAACTAAGATGCAGACAGCAGTCCAGCATTAAGGGGCTTGTTTACAAAGCCGCGGTAGCGATTCGCGATCGTTATCGGAGCCGCGGCCCCATTGTGTCACATGTATGATTTTCTCCCAGTTGGTGAGGAGTCTTAGGTGTGCATTACGTGCAAGAAGATCTTTGCTCTCAGGGAATAAGTCCAATCTCTAGAGGCTAGAGTAGCAGACTTGGAGGACATAAGGAAGACAAAGAGGTACATAGACGAGACCTACAGGGACATAGTACTGAAGTCCCACCTCCAGTCTGGCAGCATCCTTGTTACCATAGAGGAGAGAGGTCACATGACAGGAGAGCATCACCCTGATGTGACAGAAAGTGATCCTGTAGCTAGGACCTATCCTACAGCTGATGTAAAACCCTCTCACACTGAGAAGGTTTCTACAAGGCCAAGTGCCCATGAGGGAAGGGTTAGGATTGCCTTTATAGTTGGTGATTCAATCATTAGGCATGTAGATAGCTGGGTGACTGGTGGATGTGAGGATCGCCTAGTAACATGCCTGACTGGTGTGAAGGTAGTGGACCTAATGTGCCACCTAACATAAGAACATAAGAACATAATATATGCCATACTGGGTCAAACCAAGGTCCATCAAGCCCAGTATCCTGTTTCCAACAGTGGTCAATCTATGTCACAAGTACTTAGCAGTTTCCCCAAAAGACACAGGTTCCACAATGCTTGTATTGGGGCAAGCAGTGGATATCCCAGGTCCCCTTTAATAATGGTTTATGGACCTTTCCTCCAGGAACTTGTTTTTTAAACCCAGCTACACTAACAATTTACTACATCCTCCGGTAACAAATTCCAGAGATGGATTACACGTTGAGTGAAAAAATATTTTCTCTTATTAGTCTTAAATAGGTTACCCTGTAGCTTCATTGCATGTCCTCTACTCTTTCTATATTTTGATGGCGTAAACAATCGATCTACGTTTACCTGTTCCACTTCATTCATTAATTTATAGACCTCTGTCATATCTCCCCTCAGCTGTCTCTTTTCCAGACAAGATCTTAGATAGTGCTGGGGATGAGTCCGCTGTCTTGGTACATGTTGGTACCAATGACATAGGAGAGTGTGGTAGGGAATTTCTGAAGGCCAAATTTAGGCTTTTAGGTAGGAAGTTGAAATCCAGAACTTCCAGGGTAGCATTCTCCAAAATGCTTCCTGTTCCGCGCACAGGATCTAAAAGGCAGGCCGAGCTCCGGAGTCTCAATGCGTGGATGAGACAATGGTGCAAGGATAAAGGTTTTGGATTTGTTAGGAACTTGACAACATTTGGGAAAGGAGGCGCTTTTCCAAAGGGATGGGCTCCACCTTAATTGGGATGGAACCAGGCTGTTGACATTAACCTTTAAAAAGGAAATAGAGCAGCTTTTAAACTAGATAATAGGGGAAAGCTGACAGTTGCCCAAGAGTGCATGGTTTGGAAGGATGTATCCTTGAAGGATACTAGCAAAAGATTGAAGCTAGGGTATATCAAAAGACAGGTTCCAATAAAGACAAAAGTAACCCAAATGCCCTTAAGTACAGAGCAGACTGCACTTAAAGATTCCAAATTACCCCTACCTACCAGTAACCAGATTAATATGAATAAAATACAGCCTCTAAAATGCTTGTATGCAAATGCTACAGTGGTGTGCAAAAGTCTGGAATCACTTGTGAGTTTTGCGTTTTTCGTACTTTCTAAATTTTGCATTAGCCCAGCATATTCGTCTTTCTACCACGTTAAAAGCGATACATTTGGCTATTAGAGTTGACTTTTTTGCATTCCTTGCTTCCAATTTAAATACTTTACTGACACTGGGAGATAGCTACTGCGATTTTTGTGGCTCCTGCGTCAAAACTGGATCGAGATTATCCAATATGCACACGTTGTTTCTGACCAATCAGGAGGCTGGTTTCACTAACCAATCACAATGCAGATATCTAGCCAATAGTGCAGCTATAAAAACACACGGAATTTTTGAATTCCATACGCTTTCTGGATTGACCGTAAAGATGACTCGGACCCTGACGTTGGAGGAGCGTATTCGTGTGTCCTTTATGAGCGAGGAAGGATTTTCAAGCCGTCAGATAGCCAGGAAAGTTGGCTGCAGTCAGAGCGCTGTTGTTAAGATTGTACAGAAGAAGAAAGAAATGGGTTCAGTGGTGGACAAGCCTCGTTCAGGTCGTCCACGTGCATCAAAATCACGCCAGGACCACGCACTATGACGCATTTCACTGACTAATCGCAAGGTGACCTCTCCTCAGCTACTTCGAGAGTGGTCAGAAGAGTGAGGTCAGTGTCAGCTCATCAACAGTTCATCGCCGGTGCCTGCAGTTTGGTCTTCGGGGCTGCAAAGCACGGAATAAGCCACTGATGACTGACATACAAAGGCGCAATCGGATTGTGTGGGCAAGAAACACTCAAACCTGGTTGACTGAAATGTGGGAAAAGGTGCTATTCAGCGATGAAAGCACCTTCTGCCTGTTTGGTAACCAGGCCCACACCTATGTGAGGAGATTTCCTGGAGAGGAATTCAAGCCTGAGTGTCTCAACCTCGCTGTGAAGCATCCTTTGAAGGTCATGGTCTGGGGCTGCATGGCTGCCAGTGGCGTTGGATGTCTTCACATCGTCAATGGAATGGTCAACAGGGCCAAGTACATCACCATACTGCAAAAGTGCATGGTGCCATCAGCACACCAGCTGTTTCCTGGCCAGTTCCTGTTCTAAGATGACAATGCACCCTGCCATCGCTCCAGACAGGTGATCAGCTGGAAGCAGCGGAACAACATCAAGTCAATGGACTGGCCTGCTCAGTCTCCAGATCTGAATCCATTCGAGAACCTGTGGCACAAGGTGTCCTTGGAAATATCCAAGAGGCATCCGACATCAAAGCGTGAGCTGATTGAGTCACTCATTGCAGCTTGGAACCGCGTTGTCACCAAAGATCACCTTGTCAAACTGGTTCATTCAATGCCGACAAGGTGCAGTCAGGTGATCAAGAACAAAGGGTGGCCCATCAAATACTGAGCCATCACTAACACATAAAAATGGCCTTTTTCAAGGCCACATACATTAATTTGAAGGAAACCTAGCATGCGTCCATAATATTTTAAAGCATACTTACAATAATATCTCGTTGGCCAACGATGTACATTACACGATTTTCACAGAAAATCTATCAACAGGACAATTATGGGGAACAAACTCAGAAAATAAGGGCCAAACCAATACTAAAAGTTGGCCCTAATAGCCAAATCTATCGCTTATCTTGAGATACACAGAAAAAGCCACAGGGAGGAAAAAGAAATTAAGATATAAGGTCACGAAGTTGAAAAAACGTCAAATTTTCAAGTGATTCCAGACTTTTACACACCACTGTAGAAGTCTAAAAAATAAGATGGGAGAATTAGAACATATAGCACTAAATGAGAAGCAAGTGTGCCCTCCGTTCATAGAAGGTCGAGGGACACTGCATCCTTATTTGTTAAATAAGACTTGCATTACATATTTACTTTTAGATTTGAAAAGACCTGGTTTCCTACAAATTTGCAGAAAAGGTATACATTTTGAAGTTTCAAGGTTCTTTGCATAGTAGGCTGGTACATAGAAGTAGGATTTCATTTAAAAGTTTAAAGTTCCGTTGCTCTGTTAGAAGCCCACCTCACAGGATGTGGTTAATTAATAAATTTAGCTTCTGCTGCCTGCGAGTTAATTCAATCAGTCTCTGCTACCTGAGCAGAAGTTCTGATCCAGCACCTGTAAAGCTAAGTTACTATAGGTACTATTTTGGCTGGTTTTGATATCAATTGTCCTTGCCTATTTATTACCTGTTTATATTTTCTTAGATTTTTGAGTGTGCCCTCGGTTCATAGAAGATCTACTGACCAGGGACACTACATCCTTGATATTTGTCTAGTAGGGCTTGCAGTACACATTTGCTTTTAGATTTGCAAATACCTGGTTTCCTACTAAATTTTGCAGAAAAGTTATACATTTTGAAATTTCAAGGTCCTTTGCATAACAGACTAGTACATAGAAGTAGGATTTAATTTGAAAGTTTAAAGGTCCATCGCTCTGTTAGAAGCCCACCTCACAGGGTGTGATTAATTAAGTCATTCAGCTTCTGCTGCCTGAGAGTTAGTTCAATCAGTTTCTGTTATCTGAGCAAGAGTTCTGATCCAGCACCTGTAAAGCTAAATTTCTAAATTTACTTTTTTTTGGCTGGTTTTAATATAAATTATCCTTGCCTATTTATTACCTGTTCATATTCTCTTAGATTTTGAGTATGCCCTAAGTTCATATATCTACTGACCAGGGACACTGAAATTCCCACCTGCCCTAACCCTCACCCCACCCACCCCAGGGTTGCATTGCCTATATAGTCATCATATAGTCAGACATCTGTCCTCCAATTAGGTGTAACACCCACCTTTTCTCTTTGTCCTAGAACCTCTTTATAGCCATTTTAATCAGCATGTCATGTATTCAATACAATTGTTGTGGTGCTTTCATTCTAAGAAGAATCATTTGGAGCCTATGAACTTGCTCTATATGTCTCAAATTATCTGCTATGCATAAAGAATTGCTTAAATTAAGGGAAGAATTAGCTGCAATTAAACACAACTTCACTAGGGTACAAATTGAAAAACTCCTCCACCACTCCCACAAAGAATCAAGCAGCTCAGGAACAAATGGATCACAGTAGGCTCTGGTAGGTTGCGACCTATAACACGGAGACAACCCTTGCCATCAAGAGATATCCCTGCATAATGCCTTCTCTGCCTGGGAAATTTGAGTGACCAATTAGTGGAAACTGTAGTGCCCTTAAACGAGAAGGTTAATGCCCAATCTACTGATAATGCCCTAAATATGAAGAAACTGTCATAAAACTGTGAATACCACGCCAAGCTCCTACTACGCTCACTTAACAAACCTAGAGACCTTTTCAGCCTAGCAAAATCCCTAATTAAGGAACCATCCCCTACCCAACTCGATCCAATATCCCTCCAGTCATATGTCGACTACCTCCAATCCAAGACCCTCAGGACTGATAAAGCTTCAGTATCCACACCCTACCAAACTCCCACCTTACAACCACCAATCGTAAAGTTTATCCTACCAGCCAAGAAAAACATCCAAGACCTCATCTCCAGCATCAACACTTCCATAGATCCAAATGACCCTTGCCCAGCATACTGGGTTAGAACCCTGCGAGTCGAGCTTAGTCCAATCCTAATGAACATCACTGGACTATCCTTTGCAACAGGCTCATTCCCCTCACTCCTCAAACAAACATCAATAAGACCACTCCTGAAGAATATCAGACGACCCACTGAAGTCAGAATCCTAATGCCCAATCTCGAGTATACCTTTGTTAGCCAAAATAATTGAGAAGGTTGTACAAAGACAGATCCAGCAACACATTGATACAGCGGCCCCTCTTGACCCCAGCCAGCACGGGTTTAGAGAATCTCATGGAGTAGAAACACTGCTCACCACCTTAACCAATACCTTGAACAGAGGAATAGACAATGCCGAGAATGGCTTTGCTCTCATTTTTTTTGGATATCGCTGTCGCCTTCGACTCCGTCAATCACAATCAACTCCTCACCCATCTCCATGAGAAGGGTATCCGTGGCCTCGCCTGGGAATGGTGTAGGTCTTACCTAACGGATCGTTGGCAACATGTCCGGGTTGGGTCCAACACATCTGTACCTTTCCACCAACAACAAGGTGTTCCACAAGGCTTCTCGCTATCTGCGCTGCTATTCAACATCTACATGCAGCCGATATGTGACATCATCCGCTCCTACAATATCTCTACTCTAATTTATGCGGATGATGTCCTGCTGTTTACGCCTTTCAAAGTCAAACTCCCAGACTTCACCAACCTTGTCAACTGCTTCAACGCAATCACAGACTGGCTACTAACCCAAAATCTCCGCATAAACTTCAAGAAAACCAAAGTTCTGTTGATCTTCCTGTTAACTGTAAAACCCAGATATTTGTATCTTGTCTGAGGTCTTTTGTTACATGTAAACCGCGCTGATAACGAATAGTGCGATATAAAAAATGTTAATAAATAAAATAAATAAATAAATCTCAAGGAACAAAACGTTCTCCCCTCCATCCATGCTAAAAGTAAGAGATGCTGAGCTTCCAAGTAAATGCACCATACGTTACCTAGAGATTACTCTGGACCAGCACCTGAACTTAAGGAGCACATAAGAAGCACAACCAGGATCATATACAATAAAATCAGAACATTAAGGCACCTTAGACCCATGTTACCCCCTAATAATTTCGGAACCATTTTTCAGGCCCTCATACTACCACACTTTGACTATGCAAATGTAATCCTGTATGGTCTCCCCAAGAACACCCTCAACCCTCTTCAACTCGCAATGAACGCCGCAGCCCGAGTTCTCTGTGGTCTAGCCAGAACAGACCATATCACCCCGATACTTAAGGAGCTCCACTGGCTACCAATATACTGCAGGCTAACTTACAAAATTCTTCTCATTACATTCAAGATCATCAATAACCTAGCCCCCATGACACTCAAGGACCTCATCACCCCTATCCCAAAAAATAGAACGAGGAGGACAGTAACAGACAACACATTGATCATCCCCAAAGACTCCATAAAGTGTACCCAATCAACCAGGACTAGAACCTTCGCCTTCTATGCCCCAAAATGCTGGAACGACCTCCCATCAGAAATAAGATCAATCAAAGACCTCATGCAGTTCCGGAAAACAATCAAACACCACATCTTCTTGCTACACTTCGCACAAGCCTCTACCCCACCACCGATCAGTCACCACCCAACCCCCACAAACTCTCCATTCACTACATAAACAAATGTGTCTCTAGTAATAGCAGCTCCACCTATTAGCATTCCGTGACAATACTGGCCAAGCTATAATCTTTTGTTCTATGTCAATATCTATATAGTTACTTTGTATTTGCTCCAAGTTTTATCTCCTGTTATAATGTAAGCGCAAAACAGTCTTGACTGATTTGAGCAACCTTTGTTTAAATGTAAACCGCACTGATAATAAATAGCGCGGTATAGAAAAGATGTTAAATAAATAAATAAAAGAAAGAGGAAACTACTACTTGGAGATTCCATCATTGCAGGCACCAACTTGGGAACACAGTTCAAAGGGGAGAAGATGATCAAATGCCTCCCTGGTTCTTCAGGCAGCAGGAATATGAAACGAATTGCTGGCATAGAGTGCAGAAAGAGAGCACTCCAAAAGTGATATTATCATCCACTTGGGTACAAATGACCTGGCTAAAAACACTGTCTCTACAGTTCAGAGGGACTTCAAGATTCTGGGGGGAAACTCAAACCCTTTGCTAACACTGTAGCATTCTCAGAAGTTCTACCTGTTCTTGGTAAGGGGGCAGAAAGGCTGCATCGCATGATCAACTTTAAATACATGGCTCCAAACCTGGTGCATACAAGAAAGATTTAGACATAGAGGTGACTGGAGAAATAGATGGAACAACAAGAGACTATACAAGGTTGATGTACTATATCTCTCTCTTGCAGGGAAAAGGATCCTAAGTAAAAAATTCAGGCATTATGTGGATAGGCATTTAAACTAAGGAAAGGTGACGGATGGAAAAGAACAAGTTCAGGACGTCACTCCCAGCAACAACATAATAACATTGGAAACAGCTGCAGTATTAATCCACACATCAATGCCAAGTGGGAAGAGGCATGTAAAACACAATCCAGGCAAAATACCGGCAAGCCAGTCAACAAATGGTGGAAAGCAATAAGCACAAATGCTCGAAGCCTAGCCAACAAAGTTCCTGACTTGGAAGCCCTAATGGTGAAAATGGACTTGGACATTGTGGCCATTACAGAAACATGGTTTAATGAGTCGCATGAATGGGATCTAGCCATAGCTGGCTATAATCTATTTAGAAGACATAGAGAGGGTAGAAAAGGAGAGGGAGTTGCCCTATATGTCAAAAGCAATATCAAAGCTGCTGAAATGCAGGGGACGTGGAGAAAAGAAGAAGCGCTGTGGATTGTGGTGGAAAGAGGAGATGGCACTGTCATCCATACTGGTGTAGTCTACAGGCCTCCAACTCAAACGGAAGAAATGGATTGCGAATTGATTGAAATTGCAAAGATAGCCATGAAGATAGAAGTGATCATAATGGGTGACTTTAATCTATCCATTGTGAAATGGAGTATTCCTTCTGCAAATCTGGAAAGAAGTAAAAAAATTATGGATGCCTTCCAAGATGCATTACTTAGACAAATCATGATGGAACCAACCAGGGAAAGGTTGATGCTGGATTTAGTACTCACCAAGGGAGATAACGTGTTAAATATCCAGGTGGGTGCCCATGTGAGCAGCAGCGATCATCACACGGTGTGGTTTGAGATAAAAGCCATGGTGGAGTCCAATCACAGCAAGCTCCATGTCCTAGGCGTCAAAAACACTGTCCAAGTGCCTGAAGAACGAGTTGACAAGGTGGGAGGGGATAAGGGAAGTGGAGGAGGCAATAAAAGGGGCAACAGATACATATGTAAGGAAAATAAATAAAAATAAGAGGAAAAGGAAACCTATTTGGTTCTCCAAAGAAGTGGTTGCACAAATAAAGGCAAAAACCACAGCTGTCACAAAATTTAGAAGTTCACAAACAGAAGAACACAGAAAAGAATACAGGATCAAACTAAAAGAGACAAAAAGTGAAATAAGGATAGCAAAATCAAAGGCAGAAGAAAAGATGGCTAAAGATGTGAAGTGTAGCAACAAAACGTTTTTCAGGTATATTTGGGAGAGGAGGAAAATCAGAGGTGGGATTGGAGGACTCAAAAGTGCAGGGAATGGATTTGTGAAAAGTGACACTGATAAAGTGAAAATGCTAAAGAAATACTTCTCTTCTGTTTTTATTAAAGAAAATCCTGGAGAAGGACCACCTGCGATTGACATGTATACAAATGGGAATGGAATAGATACCACACCATTCACAGAAGATGATGTATTAGAACAGCTTGCAAAACTGATAGTGGACAAGGCCATGGGACTGGATGGGATACATCCCAGGATAATGAAAGAGCTCAGAGAGGTTCTTGCTGGGCTGTTAAAGGTTGTTTTTAATAGATCCTTGGAGACAGGAGAAGTTCCACAGGACTGAAGAAGGGCTGATGCGGTAATAGGCAAGAAGTGACAAACTACAGGGCAGTAAGCCTTACCTCGGTGGCGGAAAAAGTAATGGAGGTGCTCCTGAAAGAGCGAATAAGAGACTTTCTCAAAACCAACAGAGATAATAAATAGGCAAGGACAATTTATATCAAAACCAGCCAAAATAGTACATATAGAAACTTAGCTTTACAGGTGTTGGATCAGAACTTCTGCTCAGGTAGCAGAGACTGATTGAATTAACTCTCAGACAGCAGAAGCTAAATCCGAGGCAACATGGTTTTACCAAAGGACGATCTTGCCAAACAAATCTGATTAAGTTCTTTGACTGGGTGACCAGATAACTAGATCAAGGGTATGAGATGGATATGGTCTACCTAGATTTCAGCAACAACTTTGATACTGTTCCACATAGGAGGCTTATCAATAAACTCAACAGCTTGGGGATGGGTCTGAAATTAGTTGACTGACAGAAGATAGAAGGTGATGGTAAATGGAACTCACTCAGATGAAATGAAGATGACTAGTGGTGTGCCCCAGGATTCGATCCTGGGACCGATACCATTCAATGTATTTGTGAGTGATATTGCTGAAGGACTGAATGGAAAAGTCTGTCTTTTTGCAGATGACACTTAAATTTGCAACAGAGTGGACTCCCCTGAGGGTATGGATAACATGAGGAAAGATTTACAAAAGCTGGAAGAATGCTCGAATGCTTGGCAGTTAAGATTTAATGTCATGCACTTGGGAAGCAGAAATCCAAGGAAATTGTATGTGATAGGGGTGAGAGGTTGGTGTGCATGGACCAAGAGATGGACCTCGGAGTGATTGTTTCTGATGATCTCAAGGTGGTGAAACAGTGTGACAAGGTGGTGGCAAAAGCCAGAAGGATGCTGGTTGCATACAGAAAGAAATTACCAGCAGAAAGTAAGAGTTACTAATGCCACTGTACAAGTCGCTGGTGAGGCCTCACTTGGAATGTTTTGTTCAGTTTTGGAGTTTTTAATATCTCACAAAGGATATTAAAAGACTGGAAACCGTTCAGAGGAAGGTGACCAAAATGATTTGGAGCCTGCGTCAGAAGACCTATGAGAAGAAGACCTAAATATATACACTCTGGAGGAGAGGAGGGAGAGGGGATATATGATTCAGACCTTTAAATTCTGAAAGAGTATTAATGAACAAACAAACCTCTTCCAAGACAGGGAGGCTGAAAAACTAGAGGGCACAGCATGAAGCTCCAAGGGGGTAAACTGAAAGGTAATGTCAGGAAATACTTTTTCACTGAAAGAGTGGTGGATGCTTGCCCCCCCCCCCCCCTCCCGATGGAAGTGGTGGGGACAAATACAGTGACGGAATTCAAATTGGCATGGGACAGACACAGTGGATCCCTTTATAGCAACAGGATAACATCACTATAAACCTAACCATCTCTTATATCTCAATGGGGGGGACCTACACAGAACGGCAGATGCACCTACTCTTGCCACCTTGCTGGGCAGACCAGATGGACCATACTGGTCTTGATCTGCCATCATATGCTACATAACGTCTATGTAACACCTACAGGCATGCAACTGTGGGAGCCACACACGTGCACTCCCTGTACAGTGACCACAGTATGGGACTGTGGATGTGGCTTTGGGGAAGGACCTGCCACACCCACATGCAGGTCAGTCAGTCCCTGCCCAGGACAGCGACATGCCCACACCTGCCTGCTCTGTGGTGGGTGTCTGCGTAGGGCACCTGGCCTCTGCACCCAGGTCCATGCATACCACTGTCTCCCACAGGGCCATACATACCACAGACATGCATCTGTGCAACAGGTTCCAGCACACATACCATCGCAGTTACATTAGAAACTGTTTGTACCTACTGTGTCAGTGGCAGTGTTGCTGTAGAGACCGATATGTTGCACAAAATAAGCTCCCACAACGTCCAAGAGGTGTAGCACACAGGAAATGTTACACGCTTTCAACTGTAGCGGGTATCCACGTATAACAAGGAAGTCGGACATACATGTGAATCTAGACGTGCACATGTGTTCGATATTCTGGGAATTTGTATGTATACATCTCTGTATGTGTAACCGCGTCAAAACATGTAACTCTGGCGTGGACAAACCCCTGGAAAGGCACCACTATTTAGTGTTCTGACATGTGAATATGTCTCCTAAGGCATCTTCAGACTTATTTTTAACCACCTTCACAGTATGTGGGTCAGAGAGAGAGACGCTTTCACCCCATTAATGAGACGTATCCATTGTTGAGATATAATACTAGTTTAGAGATCAGCTTCCCAATTCTTTATCATTCCCCCAGGAAACATATTTGTCCTTTGCATAAGCAATTGATAAAACAGTTTACTGTCCTTTGATAATGGTGGGTGCTTAGTTTTTTAATAGGAAGATGTTTTAGATGGAGAGAGGTTACTGGTTTGCACTTAGATTTGGAAAATGTCATAGGCATAAAGTTTATCTGCATGACGTAGACATTTTTACACACCAATCAGCTGTGTTGTCTGTGAAAATGCCCTCTATTACAGATTACCATTAGACTCCTACTGCTTCCACATGCTTCAGTTTGTTTCCCTTCGGTCAAAGGTCCATTCAGCCTATTATATTTCCAGACGTAGACAATCTGGATTGCATTTCCAGAGTAGCATCCCGGAACAATAGCAACATGCTATATTGCTTACTCCCAGGTTACGTAGTTATTTTCCCCATGTCTATGTTATGGACGTTTTCTTCAGGAACTAGTCCAGATCCTTTATTAAGTCCAGATCCTTTATTTAAACATAGATGTCCTTCTGTGTTGTTACAATACAGTGCTATTTAGCCAACATAGGCAGTTATTCCACCTTTTAGCAGGTTTAACCTAGACATCTAGTTTGCATGTACGCATTTTCTTCAGAATATGGTCTAGACATTTAAGCGGCTCACCACGCCCATGCTCCTCCCCTCCACGCCCATGTCCAGATTACCCATCTTTCTTGACTGTATGTGTAAACATTTTGCTTTCGGAATCGCGTCTAAACGTTTTAGTTCCGAAAACATCCAACTTATACATGTAGACAGCTTATTTGTGGTTCAGAATAACCCCCTATGTGTCTATTGATATATTTATTTTGTCATTATTAGTTTGCTATTTATTTATATATATATTTGGTCAGTTTTCTTCATTTGAACCTATCACTGCATATCCTCATAACTTTCTGCAACTTTCTAGTTTCTGTCTGTTGAGGCCAAGCTCCCTCGCAAGAGGAAGAGGTGGACAGAGAGTTAATTGAAGACATACGCAGCATTGCTAGGAAAGGGGAAGAGCTACTCCTAGGGGATTTCAATATGGCAGACATTGATTGGCACATTCCTGCTGCAGTATCATTTGGAAGTAAAGAGATCCTGGATTCTCTACAGGGAAAACTATTCAGGTAATTGGTAATAGACTCCACATGTGAAGGGACCATACTGGACTTGGTGCTTACCAATGGTGAAAGTGTTTCTGAAGTTATAGTGGGAGATCATTTTGCATCCAGTGATCACCAGATGGTGTGGTTCAGTATTAGAACTAGGGTTGTTAGAATCCATTCAAAGGTGAGGGTTTTAGACTTTAGGAAAACTAACTTATCCAAAATGTGCCAATACCTCAGGGAGTCGTTAGCGGGATGGGAACAGCTAAGGGATGTAGAAAAACAGTGGGCAAAACTGAAAGGGGATATTTTAAGGGCAACCAACCTTTTTGTTAAAAAGGTAAATAAAGGTAAAAGGAAAAGGAGACCGCTATGGCTTTTGAAAGAAATAGCTGAAAAGGTGAAGAAAAAGAGGGAGGCCTTCATGAAATACAATAGATTACAGAGAGTGGAAGACAGGCATCTATATTTGGAACAATTTAGAGAAGCTAGCAAAGTAGTCAGGAAAGCAAAGATTCAAAAAGAGGAGGAAATAGCCAATGCAATAAAATGGGGGGATAAGACATTTTTCAGATATGTTAGTGAGAAGAGGAAGGGCAAAAGTGGTATTGTCAGACTCAAGGGTGAAGGGGAGGAATATGTAAAAGCTGATGAGGATAAAGCAGAATTGCTTAAAAAATATTTCCCTTCTGTGTTCACAGATGAAGAACCAGGAACAGGACCTCAGAAAACACCCACAAATAGGAACAGAAGCAAGGGGCATTTTGAACAATTTTTAGAAGACTGTGTTCGTGAGAAACTAGCTAAACTTAAAGTAGACAAAGCAATGGGACCAGATGGGATACACCCTAGAATACTGAGGGACCTTGGGGACGTTCCACTGACTGACCTTTTCAATGCCTCGTTGGTGTCGGGAGTGGTGTCAAAGGACTGGAGGAAGGCACATGTGGTGCCTTTACACAAAAGCGGAAGTAAGAATGTAGTTGAAAACTACTGGCCGGTTAGTTTAAATTTGGTGATGAGTAAATTATTGGAAATGCTGCTGAAAGAGAAAATAGTGAGGTTTCTGGAGTCCAGCGGATTACAGGACCAAGGTAGCATGGATTCACCAGAGGCAGGTATTGTCAGAGAAATCTGATTGATTTCTTTGACTGGGTGACCAGGGAGTTGGACCGAGGGAGAGCCCTAGATGTGGTATATTTAGATTTTAGTAAAGCCTTTGACACCATTCCACACAGGCAACTTATAAACAAACTGAGCACCCTACAGATGGACCGTAAAGTTACTGCTTGGGTTAGAAATTGGTTGAGTGGGAGGCGACAAAGGATACAGGTAAACGGAGCTCACTCTGAGAGAAGGAGGTTACCAGTGGTGTGCCCCACAGATCTGTCATTGATCTGATTCTTTTTAACATCTTTGTTAGTGATATAGCGGAAGGGCTGTCGGGTAAGGTTTGCCTCTTTGCAGATGATACCAAAATCTACAATAGAGCAGACACCCAGGAAGGTGTAGATAACATGAGGAGGGATCTAGCTAAGTTTGAAGAATGGTCTAGAATTTGGCAGCTGAGATTTAATGTTAAAAAATGCTAGGTCATGCATTTGGACTGCAGCAATCCAAGGGAGCGATATAGTATGGGGATGAAGTACTTTTGTCCACTAAAGAAGAGTGGGACCTAGGCGTGGTTGTGCCTGATGATCTTAAAGTAGCTAAACAGGTAGAAAAGGCAACGGCGAAAGCTAGGATGCTTGGGTGCATACGGAGAGGAATGGCCAGCAGAAGAAAGGAGGTGTTAGTGCCTCTGTAAAGATCTTTGTGCAACCTCATTTGGAGTATTGTGTACAATTCTGGAGACCGCACCTTCAAAAGGATATAAACAAGTTGGAGTCGGCACAGAGGGTGGCTATTAAAATGGTTAGTGGTCGTCATTATAAAGCATATAAGGACAGACTTAAGGATCTCAATATGTACACTTTAGAGGAAAGGCAGGATAGAGGTAATATGATTGAGACATTTAAATACCTCTGTGGCATAAATGCACAGGACAGCCTCTTTCGATTGAAAGCAAGCTCTGCTACAAGGGGACATAAGATGAGGGTAAAAGGGGATAGACTCAGGATTAATATGCGGAAATATTTCTTTATGTAAAGAGTGATAGATCTGTGGAATAGTCTCCCAGTGGAAGTGGTAGAAATGACAACGGTATCTGATCTCAAAAAAGCATGGGACAAACACAGAGGATCTCTAAAGGGAAAAAGGGGGCTGTTGTAGTGGTTGATATGGAAGGGCAGACTAGATAGGCCATGAGGTCTGTGATAAGGAAGCTTATCATAGTTCAGGAAGAAATAATACAAGAGTTGAATTGGCTCTGAATAAGCAACCTGTGTTGGCTGGTAAAAGCACTAAAACAGAGTGTTTACCTAAAAGACTACCAGACCCAGAATGCACTGGTTCACAGAAAGCCTCTAGGAGAGCTGAAGTAGGGAAACGTGTGCCTAATCAGAGAAGCAATGATGTAATCCCTAATCACACATCTCCTAGGGCAGGGCTTAATTCAGAACACCTGCAGTGTGCTAGGGTGGAGCGACCATCTAGGCACTTTAAAGCTAGAAGAAATTCATCATACAGACAGCAAGGTGAGCAAGGAGAGCAAGAGCTGGAGAAGGAGAGACTAATCGTAAACAGAAGGAAGAACAGCAAGACGTCCAGAAGGTCTAAGAAAGGAGCCCGAGGCAGTACATATGCTGGGAGAGATTCCTGGGGCAAGCATTCTTCATTGGACTGGAAGAAGCCAGAGGCTTGGAGATATACAGCCAGGAACCCTCGGACAGCACCTGTAAGGGAGACGGCTGCATCTACAGAAAGAAGGAGCTCTAATACCTATTTAAGGAGGTATGGGAAAAGAGGCCTAAAGTCCAGAGATTCTGACTGGAGAGCTGTGCACAGACGTTTTGCTACCTACTGGCCAAAATACTCAGAGAGGAAACCTAATGACAACGTGATCTCAGGTATGAACTCTGATCTGTTCCCTAGCTTTGCACAAGGAAGACAGCAGGGAAACAGTTTCTATCCTGGTAGAGATCAGTTAGAGAAATCCTCTGAGCCAGTGTATGAAAGTGATCCTATGATATTTCAAGAGCAAGGGGAAATATCAGATGAGGAAGTTGAATGCATGGATTGCTCTCTGTCTAGGCTGCTGTTCTAAAGTAATCCTCAGTTAAGGATCAAACACCAAAAGGAACTGTACTGATTTTTAGCTTCCCAGAAAAGTTTCTTTGAGAGAAAGCTTTGGGGAAAGTTGGAGCCACGTGGAGAGTGGACCAGCAATGGTTTGCAGCTGGTTAAGCACCTGTGATTAGAGCAAGGCACAAGTGCACGTGGGACTTTGGAAAAAGCTTCTTCTCTGGGTGAAAGGAAGAAAGCTGTTTTTTTTGATAACAAGAATTTTCCTTTTGGGTTTATTTTTCATTCCAGCACTGCTAAGAAAGTTTATTAGCAGGGGCTAGAAGAAAGACCTTTACTAAGTTGTTGCATAAGAAATTCAGTTGCCTTATTTGTTTTGTTTCCTGAATAAAACTCCTGAAGAAATTATCCTGTTGATGTTACCAAGCATATCTGTGCGAGGGAATAACACCCCATAAATAAAATCTGTTTTCTGCTTTACACTCGAGCAACTACAATTCTTTATTCTTGTTAAACGGCTAGTTTTGTGTGATTGAACTACAACCCCCACAATCCTTTGCAAGTCAAGTAAATTCATGTCCTTGCCAAGATTGTGGAACTTTCACAACAAGCACCCCCGTTTACAGGTCTTTTTCTACCGTCATGTTTCTATGTTTCTATATGTAGAACAGTAAATAACACCAATGCGATAAAAATGGGAAGCCACCTGAATATAAAAACCATGGCCCCCATGTGCCCTGCAGAGCACCACATCATGTACATCTGTGAGTTGATTGCAGGGCCTGATGGCTGTCTTTGTGCAACAATAACACATCTGCAACCAAATATCCTAAAAAAACACATACCATGGCCATATATCCTGAGAGTAGTGCCAGGAATAGAAGAGGTGCAGATGACATACGCATTACATGGGGCCCAGGGGAAAGGGAGCAGGGATGGGGCAGTAGAGAGAGGGGAAAGGTGTCACCTGACCAGAATGAGAGGAGAAGCGACATTGTGGGATGGGGGGTTAGGGATGCTGAGGAAAGGAAAGGGTTTAAAAAGTGAAGGCATGCAGCATGGTGTTTGGGCCCGCGGGTGTCAAGTGGGGGTAGTGATGACTCAGGTGCTGAGGGAACACGGGCCCAAGGGGCACACAGGGGAAAGACAGGTATCAGAGAAAGCAAATGCAGAGACAAGGTGACAGGCAGACTGTAGTGGTTCTAGAGGACTGGCCAAAGCTATGGACGATACTGTCTGAAGCCTCCCACATCTACATTCAAAAAACAATGGGATCCACAAAGAGCTGTAACAGAAGGGCCGCAAGGGGTTAATATCTTCCCCGTTGTCACAGGATCTGGAAGCATCCTTTGTCACCTGAACAGGGCTCCATCTGTGCTCACAACCACAATGCCACGTCAACACAGAGGTGTGTATGAACCCTGCTACAGGGGGTCTCAAAGTGTAATTAATGACAGATACTGTGAATTGCCTCCTGAAAGTGAAGGTCCATGTCCCTACTGCTAGGGTGCCCTGTTTGTTGGTCTACATCTCTGCATGTGAATGCACAATTGAGTAAATGATCATGCAAAAGGTGACTAATGTTAACCTTTACCTCCTTCCCATAGTGAATTCGGTGTACAATGCACACTAGAAGTCCTGAAATGACGGTTTCAGACAATGTGGTGACAGAGGCCCAAATCCATACAGTGCCTCACGGAACAAGTAGCAGTAGAAGCAGGTAAGTGATGCATTGGGCAGTACCCCGTTACCACAGCAAACAACAGCCCTGATAGACTACAAGGCTGACGTGTACATGACAGCAAAGTAGTTGCATGCACAGCACTATAGTCACTCTTATGCCCTCATGGCACCATCACAGCTGTCACAGCAGCCACAAATTGCTTGCAGAGAGCTACTCAGTAAGCTTTGCATGTATATGGCATAGAATCATGTCTACAGGGGGACCCAAACTGTGGGTCAGTCACATGGATCATACACAGACAGCATGTCAGATGTATCATAAACATTGACACAGGCCCTGGGGACACTATGTTCACAATGTAAATGAGCAGGGGTAGAGTGGCAGAAACCCACGTACACACCGAGGTGAATGGTGCTGAGGGCACTCTCCAATGGGTCAAGCTACGAGACAACCTTGCAGTCTATAACAAAACCCACTGGAGCCCACATCTGTTTGGTACAATACATGGACTGAGCATATAGGAACACATTTCACAAGCAGTGTGCCACCACACACAGAGCAGAACTGCCCACCCAGCCAACCATGGGGGATGAGTCAGCATAATGTGGAGCCCAGCCCACCAACCACACAGCTGAGCGGGCACAGGAATGTTGGTAGCAGGTAATTGAAGATGACCAAGGCTGAGGTGAGGTGCATCTCACAGGACATGTTATGAGAGGAGCAAGGGAGTGATAGCGTCTCATAAACAAGGACGTTGTATGGTAAACATGGTAGGGTAACCAGAATAGGTATCAAGCCACAGAACATAAGTAGTTTTTCTGATCCCTGCGCAGTGGAGTGCAAATGTCTTGCATAGGCTATGATCAAGCTATTCTCAGCTTTATTTTGACAATCTTTCCAAATTCTTGGCAGAATCCTGGCTTATTATATATTGTTTTGCTGCAAATAAAATTTGGCAGCCATTTCTGCATGCAAAGCTACTTGTCTGTGAACTTTCGTATGGCTATCATGAGGAAACAATGTCTCAGTACCATCAACCGGATTCTGTGTCAAAGTGGGATTTAAATGAACCAACAGAATACTGTGCTTCCTCTGCCAATAGGAAGTCATATTTGATAGCCAGTCAGTGCATGGTGTTTTGGCGGCACACAGGGTTTGAATTTAATGTGGATCAACTGCTGTGGATCACATCTGATGCTCAACGTCCTGGTATGGTGAAGAGGTCTCATTTTCTATCAATGGAGAACCATGTCCAAGTGGTGGTTTTGCACGAGGAAAGGTATTCCAGCCCACAGATTGCAGCAAAGGTCGGCTGTAATCAGAGCACAGTTGTCCGTATTCTGTAGAAGCATAAGGAGACGGGAAATACACCGGACCAACTTCGTAGCGGTCAGCTTAGAAAGTCAACCAAGAAAGACGACAGGGCCTTGATAAGGACATCTCTTGGCAACTGCAAGCTAATCTCCCCTGAACATCTGTGGGAATGGAAGGAGAAATGTAGAAATTTTTCAGAGCTGATCCAATGCACGAATGGGATGAAGATGCATGTTTTCCCCCTATATACAGCTTTTTAAAATCACCGCTCCTGCCGATTGTGGGGAGTCATTGACATGTAGTCCTGCATCTCCATACGTGTATTTTATAAGAGGTCCTGTTTTTGGCAGAGCTTTTGTAAAATAAGGTGAGAATTTTCCATGTCGTGACATAGATATCCTAAAAATTCTCCTCTCTACATCCCATCTAAAATGTTCCTTTATGCAAGTAAATTGTGAATCCACCCACACTCTTCCCAAACTCCACCCCATGCTTACCTACTGTACAAAGGTACTCCAGCTTGCAACATGCATACTGTTAGGGGGGATCTAATTTTATGAGTCCACATGCATGTAAGATGGTATTTTATCCATGAAAATGGTTTACAAAAGTACTGTCCATGCATTTATATACTTTTAATCTGAGCTTTAATTACTGTTGTTTTTTATGATTTGTTTGTTGTTGTGCGGTTCTTTATGTTTCATGTCTTTGTTACTGGTTTTATGGCATTGTCATGTTTTATGTTATCACTATGGAGCTGAAGTACTAAAGTTGCAAGATATATGTGGGTTAGTTTCCCATTTTAGTGAAAGTTTGCTAAAGATCCAAATGTTGCATGGAAAAGATCTAACAAAGATATTTACACCTCACTGAGACCGTTATTGTTTTTGTGAAAACTGGCATGCGAAGCCTTTTTCACATATGCAGATTTTCAAACAAATATTTATGAGCTGCTTTGCATGATTTTGCATTGCAGCAACTAATTAATAAAAGTATATTCCAATTAACTTTCATATGTAATAGATTGCATGTGAAAGCTTACTATGGGGACCATTTCTGCAAATTTTTAAGGACAGAGTTCCACTTGCGAAAAAATTTCATCCCTTAGTATATTACTGTCTGTTTGCTTTAGTTGATGTTTTAGGTTACTATTATGTGTTCCCCATGTGGAAATGTTAAACAAAAATCAGGCTAATATATGATAAGGTTAAAGCAGAAATTAATTAAAATTTGAGTTAATATTTCTATGATAATTAGGGAGTAGTTAGCTGCTATGAAATCCATGGGGGGGGATATTGAATGGCAGCGGTCAGCTCTGTTAAAGCGACGGGCCGTGGTCGCTTTATCTTATCCCCAGATATTGTTTGCTGAGGCCATGTCTGGCATGTATCACTGAATATTTGGTTTTGCTGAATAGCTGTTTATCTTTTTAGCTATCCAGTTAGTAGAGATATTCAGCAGTTGGCCAGATAGCTAAAACCGGCTAAAATTAGGCCAGCTTTTTTTCTGACCTAAGTAGACAGTTTAGTTAGCTGGTTAGTGGCTCAATATTGCTGCTGACTAGCTAACGTTTGTTGCTACCCCCAGAATGCCCTGACACTGAGCAATTAGCGTTGAGATATTCAGTGGTACAAACCTGGTATCTACCAGTGAATATCCTGATGATCAACATTTATGTCTTTGAATCCGCTCCCCTAAGATTTTACTGCCGCTGAGTTTACCACAGGAACCACTAATCTGTGGAAACTGAGTACTGTAGGTTAGTGATTCCCATGGTAAAAGAATAATGCAGCTTGCAGTGAGTACCACATGCTGAATTATTCCAACTGGAGCATCAGCTATTGAGCTAACACATGGCTCAATACTCCAGATCATGAAATTAAAGGGACTGCTTGCTTAAATTGTAATAAGTGGTCTGGGGTTCCCCACCAAGAAGGGAAGGCACCCCTCCCAAATACCCCCCTCCTCACACATGGTTCCCATCACCCACTCCCTTCAAAGATTTCATCCAAGTTCCTCCCTCCCCTTCAAGACCCGATCCAACCCCCCTCCTCTCTAATGTCCCCCCAGGACTACCTCAATGCAATCCTGGTGGGCTAGTAGAGCCTGGACAGGAACGACTCCCACTCATTCTCTTTTTGGGCCAGTGCCAAGTTCAAAATGGTGCCTGCAATCCCCTAGCGATAGTCTTACTACATTTACTATGGAAATCACTAACCTATGGTAAGCTAAGCTGCAATAAAATCCTAGGGGGACATATTTAAAGGCTTTTAAATGGCTTGCAGACCTGAATAGCTGCTGCTCACCAGGACATTCAGCAGCACATACCCAGTTTATTCCGCTAAATATGCCCACAGCACCCGATAATATAACACACATTATTGCCCTTTCACATATGTCAAGAGCAAAATAATGTGTGTTATAGCTGCAATGCACCTCAGCAACTACCCCCTTAGTCTCGAATAAATCAGAAGTCTAGGTATTCCAGTACTGCTATATATATTATCATTCTGTTCAGGAATATTCAGAATTACAAATCTTTGTTTTCATTTTTTCATGTATACATGTAAACATGTTTATTATAATTATCATCCTGATGAGAACAGTCTAATTATCATGATTATCATCACATCATAACGTATAATGCTCAAAAATCAAATACTCTGCAACCACCTGCAGCAGAATACTTGCACCATCCAGAAAGCCAAAATGAATCTACGGTGTGCAGTTTCTTGAGTCAGGTGCATATGCATATATTATTAGTGTTCCTGACGTCACAACGTCCATAAATCCTTCCAGTGCATAGAACCTCTTTCCACCTCAGAAATCTCAGAAAAAGAACATACTAAAATAACTCTACATTTCAAGGACACTGAAAAGCAATCAACACAACTTCTTCCCTCACAGAAGCCGGCAGCATATTTATAGCTGTGTCTTACTATTTCCTTTGTGGTTGCTTTTTCTACTTAACGTTATATTTCCTTAAAGTCTCATGTATCACTAAGCTCCAGAGCCTAATGCTATGCTGTACTTCCTCTTAGAATTTGGGTCAGTTTTACTTCTTCTGCAAAATACCATAACAACTGAACACTAGTTCTTCTTAGCACCAGAAAGAATTGAACAAAAATCGTTCTTGCTGACTTTATCTGCAGGCACAAAATCTAATTTAAAAAGAGACTTACTTTACACTGGCCTTGTCTAAGGGTGTATTGGTATGGCTATTAAGGCTGGGTTCAAAATATTTTAAGTCTGGCACATCACAGGAAACATTTTCAAAATTAGGACCCCTGTATTTCCTCAAATAACTTTCACAAATGATTTCAAAGCAGTAAACAGTGAGGATAATTCTATAAAGCAACTCTTGCATGTTAAGGCATATCTTATATAAGGAAGAGGGCTCGTCTATATTTTTGTGGCTGAATATGCATGTATAAATACGTGACAAGCAAGAGCATGCCTACTTACCATGCTCTGTCTGTAGACCCTCTTGGGGCTGTGGTCTGAGTGCAGCAGACAGAGCTCTGATATATTTTATAAAATATGCAAGTGCGGGCATAGAAAATAATTCTCTAAGTTGGCGCCTAGCTTAAAAGAGCAAGTAGGTGCTTATTTAGGTGCTATTTATTAAAGACATATAAAATATTAGCTTAAGTGGAAGAAATTGTGCCCATCTTGCAGGTGCAGACATTTATGTTCAAGGATAGATTGCCTTATTGGACATATTTGGGCATGCCCTGGCCAGCCAGTGATGCCGGTCACATGGTGACTCACTGGCTGCTGACTCTTCTTGTCAGAGGGGTCGGAACTGGCAGAGCCTTGACAATGCAAAAGCAATAACTGCAGCAGGATCGGAGGAGCAGCTTTAAAATGCATATGGAAGGGAGTCCTCCAAGATGTCCGACGGATGAGAACGCTCCGCGGCGGCATCTTTTCTTGCTTACCAGGATGGGTAAGAGGAAGGCTAAAGGAGCTGGGAAATCCTCTGCCGGCCCGGCTGCCTCCTCTGCTGTTTCCCCTTCTCAGGTGGTTGGTCCACTTGATCCTTTTTTGACGCCGCTGGGGCAGTCAGGCGGTGCGATGGAGCAGAGGCCCATTGTTCCTCCTGTGGGGCGGGGAAGCTCTACAGGAGGCTCGGGTCCTGAGATCTCTCCGCTGGAGCAGTGGCGGCCACCCAAGGATCCCCTGCTGGGAAGGAGTCCGGCGCGGCTTGAGGACGAGCTACGCTCCCGAGAGGTGCTGAGCTCTGCTCTTGGAGGATCGGCTGTGTTGGGGCAGAGTGAAGATTGCGAGTCTGCTCTCCCTCCCGTTGCAGTGGAACCGGTATTGAGGGGGCCAGTAAGCAGGTTGATCGGTACTTCTTCTGTATCTGGGGAATTTGTGATGGATCGTCAAGCCTCAGAAGTCCCTACTGTGACTGACTCGGGATCTACTTTTACTTTTGAGAGGCCAGATGTCTTTACCTTGGAATCAATATGGTCGGCCATAGTTAAACTGGGTGAGCTTTTTGCTCCCCAGGAGGCTGCTTTAACATCTCAAGCTCAGATAAACACGAGTGTGCTTCAGCAACATACTTTGGAAGTTACAGCATTACAATCTTCTGTAACGGAATTGCAACAGAAAGTTTCCTGTTCTGAAGATACTGTTTCACTCTATCAGAAAGATGTGTTGGCTTTAAAAACACGTATTGAATTGTTGGAAAATACTTCTAGATATTGTAACTTACGTTGTATACATTTTCCTAAGTCTTCAATTATCTCTGCTAAGGAAATGTTTAAAAAATATTTGTTGGAGATTTTGGAGGTGCCTATTGAGTCTCACCCTCCTATGCTTAAAGTGTATTATCTCCCTTTGGGGAAAAAAGTGCTTGGTGGTGGGGTAATTGATGGTGGGGCTCAAGCAGATGTATTGAACATTTCGGATATACTAGAATCATCATTGAGTGTTTCCCCTGCTACGTTGATTGCCACTTTTGTTTTAGCCTCTGATAAGGATTGGTTTCTTATGTTTTTTAAGAAACGTAGTGTGCAGTTTCATGGTTTAGTTGTCCGTGTGTTTCCAGAATTAGCCAAGGAATCTCAAAAACGTAGGAAAGAGTTTTTGCTCCTTCGTCCCGGGGTATTGCTGTTAGGGGGTTTATTTTTTTTTTTGAAGTATACTTGCAAATGTTTGATTAGATTAAACAATGTTTCTTATATTTTCTTCGAACCATCGCAGTTAGTGGCCTTTCTGAGTGCACGACGCCCTCCAGATGAGTCCCCAGATCCACTGCCGTCTTAGTTTAGTCTTGACCGTTTGTTCTCATATATTTCCTTAGCCTTTTGTGTGTTAGAAATTGTCTAGGAATGCTCCCTTAATGGTGGGCTATAGTTGGGTCAGGATTTATATTTTCTTTTGTTTCTCTTGTTACATAATATTGAAAGTTTATTTTATTTATTTATTTATTTAACATTTCTTATATACCGCCTTTCATGATATCCAGGCGGTTTGCATTGAACAAACTGAAATTACATTGAACAGGGCATTATAACTTGGAGATAACTATTTTACAGGGAACATGGGCTAAGGAGGGTTAAGTGGCTTGCCCAAGACCACAAGGAGCACCTGTGGGACTAGAAACCCCAGTCCTTCCGGCCCAAGGTTGCTGTCCTCTAGTGGGATTTGAACCCCCGACCTTCCAGCCTGAAGTACCTTGCCCCAACCACTAGGCCACTCCTCCACTCCGTTTCAATATTTTTTATTATTTCTTTCCTGTGCTCATATTTCCATGAAGTTGTATATGCTTCTTTGTTTTGTAAAATGTAAAAATTTAAATTAAAAAAAAAAAATAAAATGCATATGGAAGAGGCCTCAGTTGGAGCAGCGGCAGCATGGGGAGGAGGAGTACCACTAAAATAGTTTATTTTTATTTATTATTTAACCTGTTTTTTATACCGCCTTATCCTGGAATCAAAGCGGTTTCCATTGAACTTCAAACTTGAACAGGATACAATTAACTTATCTTGGGGTATATAAAAGGGTGATAACTATTTACAAGTTACTTAACATATTTAAAAGGTTCTCTTCATTTACATCTGGGTGTGGTTATTGAGGGTGTTCTGTTGTTTCAAAGTAGATGTATGTTAGGGCCAGTGTGGCAGTCAGATTAAGTGATATGTCCATAATGTTCTATGAACAGAAAGGTCTTGAGATTTTTTTAAAAATCCTTAACGCCTTCGGTGGAGCGGATTTCTTCAGGGAGGGTGTTCCATAGGTGTGGTGCAGCTAATGAGAATGCCTTCTTGGAGGTTGATTGGTTGCTGTTTCGATACTCCATAGGCACCTTGATCGTACATCTGTTGTTTATCCTTCTGGGGTGGATGCTAGTTTCTCTTGTTATTAGTGTTTTCAGGATGTCTGCTGTGGCATTATAGATGATTTTGAAGATGTTTAAAATTGTTTTGAACTTGGCCTGTGCTTGAATTTCGAGCCAGTGTAATTGGCGTAATACTGCTGTAATGTGGTCCGTGTTATTAATTCCACTGATGATTCGTGTGGTCATGTTTTGCACCATCTGGAGAGGGTGTGTGACCTGCTTTGGGAACCCTTGGTAGAGTGAGTTGCCATAATCCAGTATCAGTGTGATGACTGCTTGACAAATGGTCCGGAAGTGGTCTTGGTGTAGAAGTGGCTTTTGTCTTTTTTTGAGGTTTAGTTTGTGATATAACTTCACTGTTTTGTTTATGTGTGATTGAAGATTGATGGTTTTGTCTAGGGTGACACCTAGGTAGTGCACTTTATCTTTTATGGGTATGGTTTTTATTGCAGTTGGATTTGTTGTGGAGGGTTGAAGGTAGTACTTCTGCTGATGTACATTGCTTCTGTTTTCTTGAAGTTTAATTTGAGGTTGTTGGTGTTGAGCCAGGTGGCTACATCTTCCAGACATTGGGTGATGGTTAAGTTTGGCACTTCCAGGTTAATTGGGATGTACACCATGAGGTTCTCGGCATATATGTGGAATAAGATTTTGCGTTTTTTGGTGATATCACAGATGGTACGCATGTATAGATTGAAGAGTATTGATGAGAGTGCCAAGCCTTGTGGGATGCCTTGAAATATAGTGAAGGGTTCTGAAGTAATTTGCTCCACATTTGACTTGTTGTTTCCTGTCCTCTAGGTATGAGGTGAACCATTTTAGTATAGTGTTGGTGATGCCGGTGTCTTGGAGGCATTGGATCAAGATATGGTGTGAGACTGAATCAAAGGCAGATGAGATGTCCATGAAAATGAGGAGACAACCTTTCTTTGGGTTATCAATCTTGTTCAGGATGTTATTGAAGAGTGATTTTAATAGTGTTTCCACATTGTGCTGTGGTTTAAATCTGTGCTTTTGTGGATCTAGTGGTGTGTTGTGATCTATATGGTCCTGGAGCTGCATCTGAACGGTCTTTTCTATGATCTTTGCCAGAAATGGAAGGCTGGAGATTGGGAGGTATGTTGCTGGGTCCTTCTTGCAGAGTGAGATGTTTTTCAGGATTGGTCATATGGATGTTTGACTATATTTTGTATGTAAGGGGTGAGTTGTTCCTTGGTGGTTTTATCTACTGAACAGGGTATGGGTCATTTGGTAAGGTGGTGGTGTTGAGTGAAGTGATTATTTGCTCTATTTGTTTATGAGATGGTATGGAGAATTCTTCCCATGGTTATGCGGTTGATTGCATTTTTGTGGATTGTATGCTACATTTTTTGGGTGTAGCCTGTGGGTGTTTATTGATTTCATTGTGCTTTTTGGCTAGGTAGTTTGTCATGTCTTGGGGGTGGACTTCGATGTTCTCCTGATGGGTGTTGTCTTTAGTGAGTGTACACACAATGCTGAAGAGCTCCCTAGGCTTGTTCATGGATCACATGATGATATTTGTGTGGTGTTGTTGCTTGCAGTTGTTGATCAGAATGTTGTACGCCTTCTGTTTGGGATAGTATATTTGCTGAGTATCTTGGTCTTTGTTTTTTCTCCATCGTCTTTCTATTTTTCTTAATTCTCTTTTTGTATCCCTTATTGTTCTGGTGTACCAAAGCACGGAGGGTTTGTTTCGTGTGTGTGTGCATTTCATGGGTGTTGCTTTTGCTGCGGTAGTTAATGTGTTGTACCAGTTCTCGATGTTCTTTTTGAGGTCATCTGTATTTTGTTGTAAATTTGTGATTATGTCTTTCAGAAAGGTTTCTTTATTGAAGGACTTGAATCAACTTTTTGTTTCAGGTTCTTTTTGTTGTTGTTGGGTTGGTTGTTTGATCTGTATTGTGATGGATATTATGTAATGGTCTGACCATGGTGTTGGCACTATTGTGGGGTGGGAGATTGTGTTGAGTTCTTGTAATGATTTTGGGATGAATATTAGGTCCGGGGTTGTTCCATGCCTGTGGGTAGGTTTGTTGATCAGTTGGTGGTAATAAAATGTTTCCATAGCTTTGAGGAATGCTTTGGCATTTTTGTCTGGTGATGTTAAAGTCACCCAGGATGATGAGTGGCTTGATTGTAGAATCACGTGCACAGACTGTTTCGAGTATATTCATCAGGTCGTCAGATTTGGTGTTCGGTGGTCTGTACGCAAGGCATATTGCTATTTGTTTGTTGGAGATTTGAATTATACTGTTTTTTTCTGTGCTGGTTGTTAGGTTGGGTTTGAATTTGTAGTGGTTCTTTGCCAGTATCCTCTACCCCTTCTACCTGTTATGGGACAGTTGAAGACGGTGTAGGTAGGTGGAGTGATTTGGTTTAAAATTACTTGGTCGGTGTCATTTAGCCAAGTCTCTGTTATGCAGAGTATATCTGGTCTTTGCGTGTGTATGTAGTCTGTGATGGTATTAACCTTGTTTCTAACTGATCTTGCATTTATGAGAGTGTAGGTGAGGTATGTACCTACCATTGGGTTGGTGTGGTTGTACTGAGTAGAATAGTTGGGGCATATTTTAATCATGGTCTCTGTTTTGTGTGTGCATGTTTTGCGTGTCTCATGTTTGATTTGGTAGTTGCATATGGTGGAATGTTGTATGTGGCATGGTGATAGGTATTGTATGTGTAGGGGGAGAGTATATGTGGGTATGTATGTTCTAGTGTGAAGCGTTGTTGTCTGGTATGTGAGGATTAGCAGTAACAAGAGGATTGAGAGGAGCATTATGTCTTGTTGTAACATATTGCTGGTTGTTAGTCTGGTCTATTCTGGAGGTAACTTTAGTGAATTTGTGAACCCAGATAGTGCTGGGTTAGTGTTTATTTTCTGATATCTGGATGGGATTGACTTAATCCTTCGGGTGAAACTACATTTGTACACCCTGCATTTGTGTTATTTGCCTTGTGTAACAGGAGACGGTGGTCTCTTGTAGTTCTTGAAGTGCTTGTGGTGTTCTCTGAAGTTTTGCGTCAGTATATAATGATTGAATTCAGGTCCAGGTTGTGCAAACTGTTGGCACAGGTAGGTTTTATGCTTCACTATAGGTTCTGTTGGGTTTTCTCTAACTCTGTTGGGTTTCAATCTTTGTAGGGAGGTCTCCTCCACGATCCCTGCCTCTGGTGAGGCTCTCAGGCATCGGCCTGCCAGTTGCGGGCGCACCCAGTGGTGCTATGACTGCAGTCCAGGGCCGATTGGTCTTGGGCTGGGGTGCGGGGGTGTATGCCTTCCTGCGTTTCTGCCTGATGCCGATTGGGGGCCTCGTTGGTGGAATCAGGGCTTGCTGAGGTGCTGCTGGCACCCAATGGCACTTCCTCATTATGGCTGCAGTCTGGGGCCCTGATTGGTCTTGGGCCAGGGTGCGGGGGGGGGGTGTATGCCTTCTTGTGCTTCTGCCGAATGCTGATCGGGGGCCTCTGTGGAATTGGGGCTTGCTGAGGTGCTGCCTGTGCCCAATGACACTTCCTCTTTATGGCTGCAGTCCGGTGCCCTGATTGGTCTTGGGCTGGGTGCGGGGGATGTATGCCTTCCCGCACTTCTGCCCAATGCTGATCGGGGGCCTTATTGGTGGAATTGTGGCTTGCTGAGGTGTTATAAATGCTGCGGTAGGGGTAGGTGCAATGCAGGACCCACATGGAATGGGGAGGAAAGAGATACAGGTGATGCTGAGCATGGTGAGGCATAGGGAAACGGAGGGGGTAGGCTGGACACAGGGGGCATAGGAAGATGGGGTAGAGACTGGTCACGGGGAGAGGGTCATATGGAGAGGCTGGGCACAGGGGGCATATGGCGATAGAGGGGTAATACTGTACATGGAGGAAGGAAGAGAGAATGAGAGGGGGAGATGCTGGACATGGGAGTTAAGGAGGGAAAGAGAGTGAAGGGAAGAGTGGTTAGACAAGGGAGGAATAAGGGGGAAAGAGGGAAGCTGTTGGACATGAAGGTTGGGAGGAGCTGACTGAGTACAGAGAGATGCTGGATATGGAGGAGGAAGAGAAAAAGGGGAGCATTAGTGAAAGACTGGGAAATAAGGTTGGGGAATGGGAGGGTTAGGGTGAGTGTTGAAAAGTGGCAGGTAGATGCAGTAAAAAAATAAAAAGAGAGAGATTGAGATTGCAAGGAGTAAAATCTGATTCGACAGAGATAGAAAAATAAATGGTAGAAAGCCGAAAGGAAAATATTGGTATCAGAGTTATCTGTAGGGAGAGATGGCCAAGAGAGCAAATAGAATGCTAGGTATGATAAGGAAAGGAATGGAAAATAAAACAAAGGATATTATAATGCCTCTGTATCGTTCCATGGTGAGACCGCACCTTGAATATTGTGTGCAATTCTGGTCGCCGTATCTTAAAAAGGATATAGCGGTATTAGAAAAGGTTCAGAGAAGAGCCACCAAAATGGTAAAGGGGATGGAAGGATACTCCTATGAAGAAAGGCTAAAAAGGTTAGGGCTCTTTAACCTGGAAAAGAGACGGCTGAGGGGAGATATGATAGAAGTCTATAAATTAATGAACAGAGTGGAACGGGTAAACGTAGATCGATTGTTTACCTTATCAGAATATAGAAAGACTAGGGGACATGCAATGAAGCTACAGGGTAAACTATTTAAGACTAATAAAAGAAAAAACATTTTTTACTCAACGTGTAATCAAACTCTGGAATTTGTTACCGGAAGATGTAGTAAAGGCTGCTAGTGTAGCCGGGTTTAAAAATGGTTTGGACAAGTTCCTGGAGGAAAAGTCCATAAACCATTATTAAGAAGGGACCCAGTATATCAGTGCTTGATCCAGTACAAGCATTGTGGAACCTGTGTCTTTTGGGGAAACTGCTAGGTATGTATGACCTAGATTGGCCACTGTTGGAAACAGAATACTGGGCTTGATGGACCTTGGTCTGACCCAGTATGGCATATCTTATGTTCTTATGTTCTAAGAGGGGAAAAGTGGCAGATGAACAGGAGACTCTAGCAAGAGAGTTGAGAGAAGACAGAGTAACACAAAAACCATAGATTGGGAACAACATGATAAGAAAAATAAAATGGGCAGACAACAAAAGCAGAAAAAAGAATTTTAGTTTCAATTTAACTGATTGGAATATGTCACTGTTTGAAATTTACATCTAAGTCTTTATATTTTTCAGAGTACAGGGGGAAACGAATCACTTCCTATTTCCCCGTGTTGCACTGCATGAAGAATGTGGCTTCTTGGGTTTTCTGTTACCTTTTTATCTACAAATTTCTACTTTGTGGTCCTAGTCACTCCCAGTCTTGAAGTTTGCTTTGAGATCCACTTGTTTCCGTTCATCCTTTGCCATCCTCCCAATGTATCTCCCTCTTGGGGTCCTGAGGTGATAGGCCTTTGTCTTGAGGGTCTGCCATGGCCTTATATGAGCTGTGGCATGTGCACATTGGAGGTACCATGCTGGAAGCTGCTCAGCACATCTGCTGCCCTTCACTTAGGACCTTCTAGTGTCTTATACAGCCTAGGTGCTTAGTTGTTGGCAGTTATCTGTGGTTATGTCCTATGCAGGCACAATATGGATGGGTTCATTTGGGTGTAGCTGTGTGTGCCTCTCCTACCTGCATCTATGTGATCATTGTGATCTGCATGTGCCCTGACAATAAAGGTGGGGCCCATGGCTCATGGTATTTGCACACTCACAATGTATCACCACCTGCATGTCATTGTGCACTCACCATGTGTCAACGTTGTCCAGCTGGCACCTATGGGTCCTACAGATGCATAGACAGGCATCTTGTACATGTGTTGCTGTGCATATGCAGACTTGGAGCCTGCCTGTGCATCTTGATTTTAGCACACAGATGCATGTTGTGCCATTGCCGCCTGGCAGACCTATGCACATGTGAGGTTCCCTGTTGTCTGTCACACATCACGTGTAAGTCTCCACCATGTGTTCTTTTTCAGGGCTTGGGATGAGCCGATTTTAGGCAGCTCTTCTACAATCACCATAGAATTTTGCATGTTTTCCCTTGCATATCTCAGCCACTGCCTAAACGCCCTTTCTAAAACGCGCCTTCACATATTTGGTTCAAACATGGAAAAATCTGGTATAGCTCGAGCCAGCCTAGTCAAACATACATTTGGCACTCCTATGTATAAGTATACTAATATTTATAATTATTCTGGTTTATTCATCAGTGCCAGCTATACATATAGTACTGCTGAATATAGGAATAATTTGAAATATCTTGAGTAGATGTTTTAAATTTTGGCCCCAGACATTTCATTGCACATGTAGATGACAACCAGTACAAATCAAATATAGCTTTTACTCCCCACGCCCCACAAATTTAGATTGGAACTGTTAACTGGAATTTGCTGTCTGCAGAACGTCAGCTAGTCATACATTTAAAACTGTGTGGTTAGTTTTCATGACATTTTCTGATTCGTTCCAAGTGTAATTGGAAGACCTTCAGCTGCAGTAGTGAACATATGAAATATAAATGGTTTTGCAACTTACCTCTGATATTTACACATCTTTATGAAGTGTATTTAGAAGATCTTAAGAGTCACCATCAAAGAGAAGAAAAAAAAAGGTTTTATAAAGCTTTCCCAATTGGAGTTGGAAGCTGTTAATGTTAGCTGGTAAATCTGAGAACTCAAACATATTTTCTTGTTTCTGCTCATATTCAGTGAAATCTGTGGTAAATAATAAAAATCACTGCTTCTCCGATTAGCTTGCCATTGTTAAGATGTAGTAAGGAACCAAATCTCCATGTGTAACACTAATTTTTGTTGGAGCTGCCAACCCAATGAAAAGAGCGAGTCAAATCACCACCATGGCCACTCCATTTTAATAAAGTGATTTTTAAAAAAAAAAACAGCTTATCCCTTGTACTTAGCTGATTAACAACTTATTTCAGGCTGTTCAGAACACCACAGAAACCAACGACGTGACACGTTTCGGGTTCAAAAAGTTGATAACCCTGCTTCAGGTCAATCTCAGCATGGTCAGTCTTCAGATGGCTCACTGCCCAGCAGGTGCTTTTGCCCAGCATGGCTGTCTCATGCTCCGAGACCAAGGGTCACCCGACTGTGGTCCCAAAAACTGCCTTGGAAACCCCTGAGAGCTGCGGGCCTCGTGAGGGTCCTCAGCATTGGTCTCACTCGCCATCCTGTTCCTTGGGGGTGAGGTCTTCCAAAGTCAGTGCCTCTGGCTCCAAGCGGGCCTCGGCCAGGGGGCGCGGGGATCAGCCTGACTCTGAGTCCCTCTTGGACCTCTCGGGCTGGGAATTGAATGGCGACACTTCCCCAGAGACCCGCGCCCACAGGGATCTCTCCTCTGACCCATCCCTGCCCACCTCGCAAAGACGGTCACCTCCCAAGGACAGCTATTTCCCGGCATTTGTGCAGAATATGGCTCGGACCCTCAGTCTGCCTACGCAGACCGAGGAGGAGCCAAAGGCAGAGGAACATCACATTTTACAGTATGAGTTTCCACCCAGGGAGTCTCTTATGGTTACGGTACCGTCCATCTTTTCCCAGCTGCTTCTCTGCATGTGGGAAGCACCCACCTTGGTTCCTATTGTCTGTAAAAGACTCGATGCCATGTACAGGGTCCAGCGCAGCCAGGGGTTTCAGAAGATCCAGCTTCCTCACACCTCCATGGTAGTCAAAGTCACACTCTTCGTCCTGCCCATTAGGGAGTCATTGCCTTTGATGCCCTTGGGCGCAAGGCTTTCCAGGGATCCATGCTGGTGTGCCACACTGAGGCGTACCAACTATATATGGATATGTTCCTTCGCGACCTCGCCAAAGAGCTTGGAGGATTCTCCACGGGCCTTGGTGGGGAGCACTTTCTCAGGTTCCAGACTCTCCTGAGGTTGGTCGCAGACTGCTCGAAATACGTTTCCCACACTGCATATGATGGGTTCGAGTCTTCCACCCATGTAGCAGCAGCTGGCATCGAAGCCCGATGACAGGCATGGTTCCAGTCTTCGGACCTGGAGCAGTGGGTCCAGGAGAAACTCCTAGATATCCCCTGCCTTGGTGAACAGCTGTTTGGCAAGCCAATGGAAGACAAGGCAGCCGAGATCGAGATGGAATTTGTGACTCGCACCAGTCTCTCTCACAAAATCTCCTTGCTCTCACGGAAGAAACAGCACACCAAAAAGCTCCTCTTTCAAAGGAAAGGGCTCCCCTACCGGGGATACCCACCATACCCGCCTACCCCTGTGCCGACGACCAGTGCTCAGAAAAAGGGGGGGTGCCCAGGATCACCAGAAACCCAAGGGGCCCAAGGCCCAGCCACCGGCACCACCCCAGCCAGACCTGGGGTTTTGATGCTGAAAGCATAACCTCTTGCCCTCCGGGGACGCTTCCACCCGTGGGAGGATGCCTGTCCCTCTTCGCCCCCAAATGGGCGGCTGTGACATCGGACACCTGGATCTTGCAGGTAATCTGGGATGGCTATTGTCTTTGTTTAGACAGACTCTCTCCTCCCTTCTCCCCGATGGAACCTACACAGCTTCCCTCACACCAGGCTTGCTTACAGCAAGAGCTGAACAACCTCTTTGGTCAACAAGCGGTCGAAAGAGCTCCGCTGCACCTCCGGTACTTCCTCATTCTGAAGAGGATGGGGGGGGGCCTGTGCCCCATCCTCAACCTACAGAATCTGAACAAGTTTCTGGCAGGGTAAGGAGGGGGCTGGAATGGAGCTGACACCTGGGATGTACTGAAGGGGGACTAGAAGGGAGCTGACACTTGGGGATGGGAGTGGTAGGTGGCTGGGTAATGGGGAGGAGGCTGGAAGGGAACTGACATGTGGGGATAGCACTGGAAGGGGGATGAACAGAGGGTAAGGTGACTGGAAGGGAGCTGACTGGGGTGGGGTGGCACTGAGAGTGGACGTGAGCTGATACCTGGTATGGTATTTGGACTAGAAGGGGGCTGGACAGTGAGGAAGGAGGCAGACTGGAAGGGAATAGACACCAGTGGCAGTCGTGGAAATGCAAGGTGGTTGACACTGGAAGACACTGGGAGTGGAGGACTAGAAAGGGGCTGATACTGGGGAGGGTTACTGGAACTGGAAATGGGTAGATGGAAGGAAGTGATAAAAACAAAAGAAGAGATAAGAAATGGCAGCTGGACCATAGACCACAGAAAGAGAGTTAAGAGAAGACAGGAAAGCAGAAGCCTCAGATCGGGACCAGCATGATCAGAGAATAAAATGGTCAGGCAACAAAGGTAAAAAAAATAATTGTATTTAATTTTAGTATTTGGACTTTGTGCTATCTTTATAGTTTACACAGTATCGGGGAACTGCATCTCTTATTTATCTGATGTTGCACTGCATGTGGACTCTGGCTTCTTGGGATTTCAGTTTAAATTTTGTCTACATATTTTTATTTTTACTTTAGATTGTGGTTACTTATTCTGTATTTTATGAGGGTTGATATTGTGAGTGTGTGACTGAGGCCAGGTGTTTTGTTAACATGGAGTTTGTACATAAAGATCTATACTGTACTCTAGTAATTTGACTTGTTCAGCTTTTCAGATAGGTGTATGGATGTTCCAGGGCCCTGTAGTATTTACAGTGATGCTTTTTTTGGATGGGCTCCTTATGTGAGTTTTGGAAGTTTGCGCTGATATGGTATGGTAGGTTTGTTCTTTGTTGTAGGGTTTTGTATTAGTCACAATATGCCTGGTACTGAAGAATAGTGGTTGTTGTTGTAAGTGAGATGATCAGAATCAGATATTCTTTTTTAAATACTGAGTTCTGTGGGTTAATGTCCACCTACTGTGGATGCAAAATATATGTTGAAAAAGAAAAAGAAAGAACCATAACACAGTTTATAACAACAAAATAAAAATAAGTTATAATTTAGTTTTATAAACTGTGCTGTTGGTTCTTGCTGTCTTTTAGTTCCTTGGTGTGCAAACAGGACCGTACCTAGCCCTATGCAAGCGGTGCAGCCGCACAGGGCACAAAGGCTTGGGGGGCGCATTTCGGCTGTCTGCTGTTGCCGCTGGCAGAACAATAGCAGGGTGTCAAAATGCGCCCCCCCCCCCCAAGCCTTTTCGCAGCACTTTAAGCAGGTCTGGTCCCTCTGTCCTCTGACGCAATGTCAGAGCAGGGAGGGACAGATCTGCTTAAAGTGCTGGCGCCTTTCAGAACAGGCGTATGCCCCCCTCCTCCTCCCCATACCTCCGGTCAACACTGCCTGCTCTTTCCCTGCTGCCGGCAACGCCATGATAAAAACAGAGGGTGGCAGCAGCAGGAAAAGAGCAGGCAGCGCTGGACGGAGGTATGGGGGGAAGAGGGGGGTGCACGTCTGAGCTGCAAGTCGCACAGGGCGCGATTGCAGCAGCTCGGTACGGTCCTGTGTACATTTCCTCCATGTAATCGAATCAGCTTTTTGGTTTGGTTCATTCCCTGATTGGAGTTCTGAAAAAGTCCTGCCCCCCCTCAAAGTGTGTGTGTGTGTTGGGGGGGGCGCCATCTCATTCTAGGAAGGAAGAAGCAGCATGGCGTGGTGTGGGCCAATCTCACATGCAGCGTGAGAGGAAGGATGAAGCAGCAGTGTGGCGTAGTGTGGGCTGATCTCACATGCAGCATGAGAGGAAGGATGAAGCAGCAGTGTGGCGTGGTGTGGGCTGATCTCACATGCAGCATGAGAGGAAGGATGAAGCAGCAGAGTGGTGTGGTATGGGCCGATCTCACATGCAGTGTGAGAGGAAGGAAGAAGCAGCAGCGTGGCGTGGTGTGGGCCGATCTCACATGCAGTGTGAGAGGAAAGAAGAAGCAGCAGCATGGTGTGGTGTGGGCCGATCTCACATGCAGCGTGAGAGGAAGGGAGAAGCAACAGCATGGTGTGGTGTGGGCCGATCTCACATTCAGCGTGAGAGGAAGAAAGAAGCAGCAGCGTGGCGTGGTGTGGGCCAATCTCACATGCAGCGTGAGAGGAAGGAAGAAGCAGCAGCGTGGCGTGGTGTGGGCCAATCTCACATGCAGGGTGAGAGGAAGGAAGAAGCAGCAGCGTGGTGTGGTGTGGGCCAATCTCACATGCAGGGTGAGAGGAAGGAAGAAGCAGCATTGTGGCGTGGTATGGGCCGATCTCACATGCAGCGTGAGAGGAAGGAAGAAGCAGCAGCGTGGTGTGGTATGGGCCGATCTCACATGCAGCGTGAGAGGAAGGAAGAAGCAGCAGTGTGGTGTGGTATGGGCCGATCTCACATGCAGCATGAGAGGAAGGGAGAAGCAACAGCGTGGTGTGGTGTGGGCCGATCTCACATGCAGCATGAGAGGAAGAAAGAAGCAGCAGCGTGGCGTGGTGTGGGCTGATCTCACATGCAGTGTGAGAGGAAGGAAGAAGCAGCAGCGTGGTGTGGTGTGGGCTGATCTCACATGCAGTGTCAGAGGAAGGAAGAAGCAGCAGCGTGGCGTGGTGTGGGCTGATCTCACATGCAGCGTGAGAGGAAGGAAGAAGCAGCAGCGTGGCGTGGTGTGGGCTGATCTCACATGCAGCGTGAGAGGAAGGAAGAAGCAGCAGTGTGGCGTGGTGTGGGCTGATCTCACATGCGGTGTGAGAGGAAGGATGAAGCATCAGCCTGGCGTGGTGTGGCGTGGTGTGGGCCATTCTCAAATGCAGCGTGAGAGGAAGGAAGAAGCAGCAGCGTGGCGTGGTGTGGGCCGATCTCACATGCAGCATGAGAGGAAGGAAGAAGCAGCAGCGTGGCGTGGTGTGGGCAGATCTCACATGCAGCGTGAGAGGAAGGATGAAGCAGCAGCATGGTGTGGTGTGGGCTGATCTCACATGCAGCATGAGAGGAAGGAAGAAGCAGCAGTGTGGCGTGGTGTGTGCCGATCTCACATGCAGCGTGAGAGGAAGGATGAAGCAGCAGCGTGGTGTGGTGTGGGCTGATCTCACATGCAGCGTGAGAGGAAGGAAGAAGCAGCAGCGTGGTGTGGTGTGGGCAGATCTCACATGCAGCGTGAGAGGAAGGAAGAAGCAACAGCGTGGTGTGGTTTGGGCCGATCTCACATGCAGCGTGAGAGGAAGGAAGAAGCAGCAGTGTGGCGTGGTGTGGGCCGATCTCACATGCAGCATGAGAGGAAGGAAGAAGCAGCAGCATGGCGTGGCGTGTCATGGAGTGGGTCGATCTCACATGCAGTGTGAGAGGAAGGAAGAAGCAGCAACATGGTGTGGTGTGGGCAGATCTCACATGCAGCGTGAGAGGAAGGAAGAAGCAGCAGCGTGGTGTGGTGTGGGCAGATATCACAGGCAGCGTGAGAGGAAGGATGAAGCAGCAGAGTGGCGTGGTGTGGGTTGATCTCACATGCCGCGTGAGAGGAAAGAAGAAGCAGCAGCGTGACGTGGTGTGGGCTGATCTCACATGCCGCATGAGAGGAAGGAAGAAGCAGCAGCGTGGTGTGGCATGGGCTGATCTCACATGTAGTGTGAGAGGAAGGAAGAAGCAGCAGCATGGCATGGCGTGGCATGGCATGGGCTGATCTCACATGCAGTGCGAGAGGAAGGAAGAAGCAGCAGCATGGCGTGGCATGGCATGGCATGGGCCGATCTCACATGCAGTGTGAGAGGAAGGAAGAAGCAGCAGCATGGCGTGGCATGGCATGGCATGGGTCGATCTCACATGCCGCGTGAGAGGAGAGAAGAAGCAGCAGCGTGGCATGGTGTGGGCTGATCTCACCTGCAGTGTGAGAGGAAGGAAGAAGCAGCAGCGTGGTGTGGTGTGGGCTGATCTCACATGCAGTGTGAGAGGAAGGATGAAGCATCAGCCTGGCATGGTGTGGCATAGTGTGGGCCATTCTCACATACAGCATGAGAGGAAGGAAGACGCAGCAGCGTGGCGTAGTGTGGGCCGATCTCACATGCAGCATGAGAGGAAGGAAGAAGCAGAAGCGTGGCGTGGTGTGGGCCGATCTCACATGCAGTGTGAGAGGAAGGAAGAAGCAGCAGCGTGGCGTGGTGTGGACAGATCTCACATGCAGCGTGAGAGGAAGGATGAAGCAGCAGCGTGGTGTGGTGTGGGCCGATCTCACATGCAGCGTGAGAGGAAGGAAGAAGCAGCAGTGTGGCATGGTGTGGGCCGATCTCACATGCAGCGTGAGAGGAAGGATGAAGCAGCAGCGTGGCGTGGTGTGGGCTGATCTCACATGCAGCATGAGAGGAAGGAAGAAGCAGCAGCGTGGTGTGGTGTGGGCAGATCTCACATGCAGCGTGAGAGGAAGGAAGAAGCAGCAGCGTGGCGTGGTTTGGGCCGATCTCACATGCAGCGTGAAAGTAAGGAAGAAGCAGCAGTGTGGCGTGGTGTGGGCAGATCTCACATGCAGCGTGAGAGGAAGGATGAAGCAGCAGCCTGGCATGGTGTGGCGTGGTGTGGGCCGATCTCACATGCAGCATGAGAGGAAGGAAGAAGCAGCAGCATGGCGTGGCGTGGCATGGCGTGGGTCGATCTCACATACAGTGTGAGAGGAAGGAAGAAGCAGCAACATGGTGTGGTGTGGGCAGATCTCACATGCAGCGTGAGAGGAAGGAAGAAGTAGCAGCATGGTGTGGTGTGTGCAGATCTCACATGCAGCGTGAGAGGAAGGATGAAGCAGCAGTGTGTCGTGGTGTGGGCCGATCTCACATGCAGCGTGAGAGGAAGGAAGAAGCAGCAGCGTGGTGTGGTGTGGGCAGATCTCACATGCAGCATGAGAGGAAGGATGAAGCAGCAGAGTGGTGTGGTGTGGGCCAATCTCACATGCAGCGTGAGAGGAAGAAGCAGCAGCATGGCGTGGCGTGGGTCGATCTCACATGCAGCGTGAGAGGAAGGACGAAACAGTAGTGTGGTGTGGTGTGGGCAGATCTCACATGCAGCGTGAGAGGAAGGAAGAAGCAGCAGCGTGGTGTGGTGTGGGCAGATATCACATGCAGCGTGAGAGGAAGGATGAAGCAGCAGAGTGGCATGGTGTGGGTTGATCTCACATACCGCGTGAGAGGAAGGAAGAAGCAGCAGCGTGGCGTGGTGTGGGATGATCTCACATGCCGCGTGAGAGGAAGGAAGAAGCAGCAGCGTGGTTTGGCATGGGCTGATCTCACATGTAGTGTGAGAGGAAGGAAGAAGCAGCAGCATGGCGTGGCGTAACATGGCATGGGCCGATCTCACATGCAGTGTGAGAGGAAGGGAGAAGCAGCAGCATGGTGTGGCATGGCATGGCATGGGCTGATCTCACATGCAGTGTGAGAGGAAGGAAGAAGCAGCAGCATGGCGTGGCATGGCATGGCATGGGTCGATCTCACATGCCGCGTGAGAGGAGAGAAGAAGCAGCAGCGTGGCGTGGTGTGGGCTGATCTCACATGCAGTGTGAGAGGAAGGATGAAGCATCAGCCTGGCATGGTGTGGCGTAGTGTGGGCCATTCTCACATGCAGCATGAGAGGAAGGAAGAAGCAGCAGCGTAGTGTGGTGTGGGCCGATCTCACATGCAGCATGAGAGGAAGGAAGAAGCAGCAGCGTGGCGTGCTGTGGGCCGATCTCACATGCAGCGTGAGAGGAAGGAAGAAGCAGCAGCGTGGCGTGGTGTGGGCCGATCTCACATGCCGCATGAGAGGAAGGAAGAAGCAGCAGTGTGGCGTGGTGTGGGCCGATCTCACATGCAGCGTGAGAGGAAGGAAGAAGCAGCAGCGTGGCGTGGTGTGGGCAGATCTCACATGCAGCGTGAGAGGAAGGATGAAGCAGCAGCGTGGTGTGGTGTGGGCTGATCTCACATGCAGCGTGAGAGGAAGGAAGAAGCAGCAGTGTGGCGTGGTGTGGGCCGATCTCACATGCAGCGTGAGAGGAAGGATGAAGCAGCAGCGTGGTGTGGTGTGGGCTGATCTCACATGCAGCGTGAGAGGAAGGAAGAAGCAGCAGCGTGGTGTGGTGTGGGCAGATCTCACATGCAGCATGAGAGGAAGGAAGAAGCAGCAGTGTGGCATGGTTTGGGCCGATCTCACATGTAGCGTGAAAGTAAGGAAGAATCAGCAGTGTGGCGTGGTGTGGGCAGATCTCACATGCAGCGTGAGAGGAAGGATGAAGCAGCAGCCTGGCGTGGTGTGGGCCGATCTCACATGCAGCATGAGAGGGAGGAAGAAGCAGCAGCATGGCGTGGCGTGGCATGGCGTGGGTCGATCTCACATGCAGCGTGAGAGGAAGGAAGAAGCAGCAGCATGGTGTGGTGTGGGCAGATCTCACATGCAGCATGAGAGGAAGGAAGAAGCAGCAGCGTGGTGTGGTGTGGTGTGGGCAGATCTCTCATGCAGCGTGAGAGGAAGGAAGAAGCAGCAGCATGGCGTGGTGTGGGCCGATCTCACATGCAGCGTGAGAGGAAGGAAGAAGCAGCAGCGTGGTGTGGTGTGGGCAGATCTCACATGCAGCATGAGAGGAAGGATGAAGCAGCAGAGTGGCGTGGTGTGGGCCGATCTCACATGCAGCGTGAGAGGAAGAAGCAGCAGCATGGCGTTGCGTGGCATGGCGTGGATCGATCTCACATGCAGCGTGAGAGGAAGGACGAAACAGCAGTGTGGTGTGGTGTGGGTAGATCTCACATGCAGCGTGAGAAGAAGGAAGAAGCAGAAGCGTGGTGTGGTGTGGGCAGATCTCACATGCCGCATGAGAGGAAGGAAGAAGCAGCAGCGTGGCGTGGTGTGGGCTGATCTCACATGCCGCGTGAGAGGAAGGAAGAAGCAGTAGCGTGGTGTGGCGTGGGCTGATCTCACATGCTTTGTGAGAGGAAGGAAGAAGCAGCAGCATGGAGTGGCGTGGCATGGCATGGGTCTATCTCACATGCCGCGTGAGAGGAGAGAAGAAGCAGCAGCATGGTGTGGCGTGGGCCAATCTCACATGCAGTGTGAGAGGAAGGAAGAAGCAGCAGCATGGCGTTGCGTGGCATGGCATGGGTTGATCTCACATGCCGCGTGAGAGGAGAGAAGAAGCAGCAGCGTGGCGTGGTGTGGGCTGATCTCACATGCAGTGTGAGAGGAAGGAAAAAGCAGCAGTGTGGCGTGGTGTGGGCTGATCTCACATGCAGTGTGAGAGGAAGGAAAAAGCAGCAGTGTGGCGTGGTGTGGGCTGATCTCACATGCAGCATGAGAGATAGGAAGAAGCAGCAGCGTGGCGTGGTGTGGGCTGATCTCACATGCAGCATGAGAGGAAGGATGAAGCAGCAGCGTGGCGTGGTGTGGGCTGATCTCACATGCAGTGTGAGAAGAAGGAAGAAGCAGCAGCATGGCGTGGCGTAGCGTGGCATGGCATGGGCCGATCTCACATGCAGCGTGAGAGGAAGGAATAAGCTGGAAGCATCTCAGATTGACTTTCTATTGCTGAGGTACTGTAGCTGCCCCTCTGCAAGCATTGCCTCTTCCTCTTTCTACAGCTCAGGCCAGGTAGGGCCAGCTCATTTGTGGAGGCAATGCCCCCGTCATCGCCCCCAAACTATGTCTGTGACTGGGAGGGGGAGGGGTGGGGAGTGGGCGTGGACTGCACATTAAGTGTGGGAGTACATACTGTACATTAACTATCAATTTTGCAATTAGTGCAGGCAAGACCAGCCCAAGGGTATATGATACCGCAGGTGAACCTTTAGCCGTGCACCCTATCAGGCAGCTCAAGGCCTATCCCCTCCCCCCACAGTCCAGCATCCCCCTTTTTCCTCCCTACCCCAAGATGTCCAGCAGGTCCTCTTTTCCCCGTACCCTTCCCCGGGTGACCATCATCTTGCTTTCCTCTTCACTGTATATGCAGAACTTCTCCTTAAGCCTCATATACAATAACCCTTCTCCCCCCCCCCCTCCATATACAGTTGATCCCCTTCCCCTGTGTGCAGTATTAAAAACAGGGGGAATCAGTTCTTTCCTGGCTTATCACTCTGCCACTCAGTGTGCTAAAATCCAACTCACATGCATCACGGACACTTTCAATACTTGCAGGAAGAAATTCCTGGTTTTGATTTGCAAGATCACCGTGCATGCAGATTGGCTTTTAACAGATCGTGCTGCAAAGCGTTAAGTCATGGAGTCAGTTGGTGGGCTGCTGAAGAAGGGGAAACAGATGGAAAGCAGACACGGTGACTGGATCATCCCAGAAATGTTGCTGCCCTAGGCGACTGCCTGGTTCACCTGATAGTTTGGCCGACCCTGAGCAAAGGCATGTTAGCATTACCTCAGTGCACCCCCATTAATCGTGAATGCTGCTGCTGTGCTTTTTGGCATGTTGCAGTGCAGTAACTAGCTCTTGTCACAAATGCAAATAAGAAATGGACTAAACAAGAGCAAAACTCTTAAGGTAGAAGATGGCAGACAGCTAAAAGGATGAAAAAGACCTCAGTGATGTAAAAGAGCCAACACAAAGACTGGCTTCAATTACAAATAGAGGCCAAAAGAACGCTTTCAAATCACTGTATCACTGGTCAGAGAAAAACATCTTTGGATATATATTCATCAATTCAAATATTCATTAATTCATAGAGTGTCAAGGTAGGAATGCACTATATAGCAAATAATTTATACTTAGCTTGGCATTAAACACCAGAAAAAGTCTCCTCTCCGATGCTAAGCATTTGGCTTCCGCTGCTTCAGGGAGTAGGACACAGAGTATTGTTAGTCACACTTAACTACACTGCAAAAGATAGAATTTATATCACTATATAGACCCTCTAGTGAGTGAAGCAAAATCTCTCCTTACAACATCATTTCATCATATTAGTCATTCCAGGAACTACAGTTCCACCCTGGTCTCCTTTATTCAAAAAGGAAAGCAGAAAGATTCCTCTGCCAGATTTGAACAGGGAACTTTCTCGCTTTTAGATAGAAAAACTCATACATTCCTGCAATACAAAAACCCAGAGAAACCAAAAAAGTGTTTAATCTTCAATCTAACATAGCGCCCATACCTGAAAAATGTACATCTCTTATGTATAGAACGTTAAACTAATAGAGATTGTAAATAACGTTCAACAGCAACGGCAAAAATGGAGCTTCTCTGCATAATAGTAATGTCTGCTAACCCGACCAATGTATAGCTTCAACACAGCAGGGTCTTAGCTTTAAATCAGCTTCTTCAATCAATAACTTCAAAGGCTTAACCAATAAACAAAATACACTACTTACAGGATCGTATTCCCATGGGAGGAGATGAGTTCACCAAGAGAGTGGGCATAGAGGGAGAAAAGGAGTGGGCACAAGACAGTCCCTTGGGTACACCAATTGAGAGTGGGATAGCAGTAGAGAAGGATCCACCAGCGCAATGAGTCTGACCTTTGGAAGATCTTGTCATGCTGTTCCTGACGACTCTTAATGACCTTGGAGGACATCTTTTTACAGAGACCACAAACCAAGGGATCGTGATCCACCCTGAGACAACAGAGGCAGCAGTCATGTGTGTCGGTGAGGAATATGGTCCGCAAGCACCAATCACACTTTTTGAAGCTGCTGGCAGAGGGGGGGGGGGGGGGCTCTGCCAGTGAAAAGGGCACAAAACCATGCCAATCAAAAAACAATAAAAGGGAAAGAAAATACAAACCTGCAACGCAACGCTGAGGCAAGCAAGCTCAGGGGTGGGATGTACCCGACCGGGGAAGAAAACTTCCAAGAGAAAAACGTGCTCTTTTTCTGGGGAAAAAAGACCCATGTCCAGTGGGCTCCATGGAAAAAAGGAGACTGAGGCAAGATGGCATCCTTGGGTGGGAAGGGGACCAAGAATATGTGGTGCATTTCCCAGACTTTCTTTGAAAGCTAGGGAGAAGCTTCCATGCAGGACTCCATCAGCATTGACGTCACTCGTATGTGAGGACTGACTTCCTGCTTGTTCCCAGAGAACAACATATTCAAGTAGCTTAGAAATGAAGGGGCCAATCAAGACACGGGAATAAATGATACAGCCTGTAGTGAATTGACTAGCATACAATTCCCAGGACATGAATTGCTGCCTTCTCAAGGCTCTGGTTCAAGACTGGCCTGTGTCTGACTGATACATTTAGACGGCCACATTTTAATAATACAAGATTCTCTCTTAAAACCATCAATACAGTGGATTACCAATTGAATGTGATAGTTAATAGTTCTTTGAAAAAAATCTTTAGGATTTGACTTGTTCTAGTCTGGCAATTTCTTCAAGCTCCTTTGGGCTTCCAGCTCAGTCAAAACTAATTAACATTTGGAGATGACTCTGTTTTGGTGATTTGCTTGTTTCTGCAGAATTGTGCATTTTATTCAGGATTCAAGGTGCAATTCTATATACCAAAGATCAGAGTCATGCTTAGCAATGCCGTAAACAAAGGAGGACGATGAAGAAAGCTATAAACCTACTAAGAAGGTTATCTTAGAAGCCTTACTCACAATTTTGCCCTGCAGAATTAGGCATTTACACATGGAATGTCATCCCTGTGTAAATGGTGATTTTAGAAACAGCTGAATTTTTACATGGATGTCCTTATTAAGTAGAAATATCAAGGGACAACTTTGAGGGCATGGTTAGGGAGTAGTATGAGCACATCAAAAATCTATGTGTAGAGAATATCACTGCTTGACCTAATGCAAGCTTTGAGGAACCTGTGTCTTTTGGGGAAACTGCTAGGTACGTATGACCTAGATTGGCCACTGTTGGAAACAGGATAGTGGGCTTGAAGGACCTTGGTTTGACCCAGTATGGCATATCTTATGTTCTTATGTAATACACGTATATGACTGTAATTGTCCACGTTGGGATTTATAGCTGCTCCCTGGCATATATAGATTTCTAAAAAGTGCTCATTTCGATCACTTTACAGGAGGGATTAAGGGGTTATCCTCCTTAATCTCCCATTATTTATTCCCCTCCCCTTCCCCCACACCCAAAATGGAGTTAGATAAATATAGTGACATCTATAGTTAATTAGTGGCATTCATACATGTAGATTTGCAAAATAGCTGATGTGTGTAGGTGCTGGTAACTCCACGTGGAGGTTCCCCCATTGATCTTTCCCATATGTAGATTTGCAAAATGAGTCCTGTGGCTTGCCAATGTTACGATGCTCATGTAATCCCTCTTCTTAAGTCATTTCACTGGCTCACTTTCCATTTCCACATCCAGCTTCAAACTTCTCTTAGTGACCATTAAGTGCATTCATTCTGTGTCTCCTCGTTACCTCTCCTCTCTTATCTCTCCCTACACCCCTCCTCGGAAACTCCACTGATAGGTAAATCCTTTTATCTGTGCCATTCATTTCCATTGCCAACTCCAGATTTCATTTGTTCTCCATGGACAAGCAGGATGAGTCAGCCACACATGGGTGACGTCATCCGACGGCGCCATGGACGGAATTACTCTCCAATAGCTCAAAAGAGTCTAAGACTCTTCTGAGCATGTGCCAGTAACCCTCACCACCGAGCCCACCCCTTCCTCCAGCGACAGCCTCAGAAAGGGGCTCTGCTTTGAAGCCTCATGTCGGCAGACCAGCCAACAGCTGACCCCCTCACTGGAAGACCTTCACACGTAGAGCGCACACACCGGGACAGAGCCCTCGGAGGAGCGGAACATGAGTATAAGTGCCAGGCACAGGATGTGCCATTCGGCCTCCATCCCCGGCCCATGCACAGGCAGAATCCCCAGAGGCGAATACACGGCCTGCCCTGCAAAGCCGCAGTCTGCCTCTTCATCAAGGGCACGGGACCGGAAAGACCGTCTCATACAGAGTGCACACGCTGAGGCTGCCCTTGTGAATTCTTGGAAGAGCAGAACGTGAGAATAAGTGCCAGGCACGGGATGTGCCATTTGGCCTCCATCCCCGGCCCATGCACAGGCAGAATCCCCAGAGGCGAATACACGGCTGGCCCTGCAAAGCCGCAGTCTGCCTCTTCATCAAGGGCATCAGTGCCACACATGAATGGCCAATGAGGGGGAATGTTGCACTGAGGAAAGCAGCCTGCCATCCCGAATTGATTCTTGCAGAGATGAAGAGAATGCACTGCCTTGTATGGCAGCTCGGCTCCATGGCAGCAGGGGCCTCTCATCACTGCTATTGGATGGTATCTTGTCTCGGCTCCATGGCAGCAAAGGCCTCCCTTCACTGCTATAGGATAGCATCATGGCTCGGCTCCATGGCATCAAAGGCTCCCCTTCACTGCTATTAGATGGCATCATGGCTCGGCTCCATGGCAGCAAAGGCCTCCCTGCACTGCTATTGGATGGCATCAGGGCTTGGCTCCATGGCAGCAGAAGCCTCCCCTTCTCTGCTATTGGATGGCGGCAGGGCTCCTCCACGCAGAAGAGCTTCCGGTGCCGAGGACTCCGCTGCCCGCCTCTGCTCCAGCTGGTGCTGAGGACCGCTGGAACCATGGTCATCCCTCCTTCTGGCACTGAGGACCTTGATCCGCTAAAGGGAATTGGCTCCAGAGACATCTTCAGGGCTGATACTGCACCCCCGGGGTCTGACTCCGACTGACACAGAGCCGCTCCGATGGACTGGAACCGCTCTCCCCACAGGAAGCGATGTCTGGCTTGCGCGCTGAGTAGTGCTTTCACAGTCAGACCACAGGATCCTCCGCCCCGATATGAGGCTGCGCCGGGAGGTGAACCTACCGGTCTCAACAACAATTTAGGTCGCTGGAGGGAGTGCATCCGAGCGACATCAACATGCGGTTAGGAGCTGAGCCCTCTCATTGCCTCCACTGTGGCCTCTAGTGATGAGTTCACTTAGCCCCCACCTCCAGCCCACTGAAATCGTTGTGCCATCTCAGAGGCACGTTGTGCCATGCAGGCATTTTCCCTAGACGAATGGGTCCTTCTGGGGTCATATTCATAACTGCTAACCAACTCTGCAAGGCATTATGGGAGCGCACCTAGGCCTCCTCCACTACAGAAGTCAGCTACCATGGTGCAGTGACCCATGTGCTTGGTTGCTGTGCGCAAAGGCAGCTACCACTGCTGTACATACTGCCAGCCTTTCTGCAACTTCCCATATGAAGTCCTGCAGAGCAGATGGCATCCAGCATCACCTTGTACCTTGAAGGTACTGTGCAAGGGATGCTGAGAAGTGCAAATCTCTCTCTCTGTGATTGCCACAAAGTGGAAGAGTAGCCCAGAGGCTAGAGCACCAACCTAGTATCCTAGAACCCAGGGTTCAGTCCCACTGGCGCACCTTCTGGCTGTGGACAAGTTTCTTGACATTCTCTATGGAGAACATGCCTGCTAATCTATGTTGGATCACCTAGGAGATGTACTACATGGGCAAGATGCTGGCCGAACCATATTCTTCATAAGTTACGGTGCTGCCTCCAAGCTCAGCCCCATGCACCCTCTGACAGCTGCATAGATCATAGTATGCCAGACCATTCCCTGGATTCCCTAGGGACCAGTCACTCACAACAGAGGGAGCCCGTTGCGGAGCCGGTCCAACCACTATCCTAAGTGGCTGCCCTGCGCTGCAACCTCAGTAGGGCAGCAAGGCAGGCTACGCAAAACCTAAAACTATAGACTTAGTCACTCAGGGCCAAGTAACTATAGACTTAGACACTCAGGGCCAAGTAACAGCAAAGTACTTTTAGTTTAAATTTAACACACAGAAGAGAGCTTTCTGGTTAAATTTAGTACCCAGCAGAGAGCTTGTAGTTTAAATTTCATAAGAAGTTAGAGCCTAGCAGCAGCTAAGAGCTATAATTTAAATCTTATCAGAATTTAGCTTAGCACAAAAGGCAAAACAGGGTCTGTACTCTTTGAGCAACAAATAAAGTCTTCTAGAGACCTTTACAAAGAGGCCTTCTACCTAGGGGGCAAGAGACCTGTGAAACCTTTTCAATAGGTGTTAACACCAGGTGGCAGATCAAAAGGCCATTTTGAAAGACTCCTCCTATCCAAGCAAGGACTGTTAATTACCCAGGAAGTTGGTCACAGCATTACCTCAGCAGCAGAGGCATAAATAGCTCAACCAGAGCTCTGTGAACCTCTGTCTTGAAGGACTAGAAAGGGGGACTCTTACTTCTGGAGAGAAATCTGCAACTGTGAGTATATACTTCTGGTAATTTTCTAAAAAGAATTCTTTGTATTAAAGCTACTTAATCTGTGAACCCACTGTTTTTTGTTGGATCAGTTAGGGCCTAGTAGCAGCAATTAAAGTTTGAATTTAAAACACAGAGGAGAGCTTTCTGGTTACATTTCATACCCAGCAGAGAGCTTGTAGTTTAAATTTAATAGTCACTCAGGGCCAAGTAACAGCAAAGTACTTTTAGTTTAAATTTAACACACAGAAGAGAGCTTTCTGGTTAAATTTAGTACCCAGTAGAGAGCTTGTAGTTTAAATTTCATAAGAAGTTAGAGCCTAGCAGCAGCTAAGAGCTATAATTTAAATCAAATCAGAATTTAGCTTGCCTCAGCAGCACAAGACAGGGTACTGTGTAGCAGCCCTCTTTTAATAAGTGTTATTTCCCTCCCTCCCTCCCCACACCCACCCTCCCCTGGGATAATCATAGCTTTATAGGTACTTACACATCTTAAAAGACAGGAGGTGCTTTCAGGTGAAGCTCATTACCCAAATCAGTCATACACTAAGGACCTGAGATTAATTAAGCTTCAGGTGAACAAGGTATATTAAACGTATTAGGTACAGTTTTATTGGTATAAATACCCATAGCAACCCCTAGTAAGTAAGAACTTAAAGATCTAGACACAAACTTAAAACTAAGATGCAGACAGCAGTCCAGCAGCGGGATGGGAGCTTTCCAGTCTTTTGCATTGAGTGTCACATGTATGATTTTCTCCCAGTTGGTGAGAGGTCTTACGTGTGCACTAGGTGCAAGGAGCTCTTTTCTCTCAGGGAACAAGTCCGTTCTCTAGAGGCTAAAGTAGCAGACTTGGAAAACATAAGACAGACAGAGAGGTACATAGATGAGACCTACAGGGATATAGTCCTGAAGTCCCACCTCCAGTCTGGCAGCACCCCTGTTGCCATGGAGGAGAGAGGTCACGTGACAGGAGAGCATCACCCTGGTGTGGCAGGAAGTGATCCTGTAACTAGGACCTGTCCTCCAGGTGATGTAAAACCCTCTTGCACCGAGGAAGTTTCTCCAGGGCCATGTGCCCATGAGGGAAGGGTTAGGACAGCCTTTATAGTTGGTGATTCGATCATTAGGCATGTAGATAGCTGGGTGGCTGGTGGACGTGAGGATCGCCTGGTAACATGCCTGCCTGGTGCGAAGGTAGCGGACCTCACGCGCCACCTAGATAAGGTCTTAGATAGTGCTGGGGCGGAGTCTGCTGTCTTGGTACATGTCTGTACCAATGACATAGGAAAATGTGGTAGGGAGGTTCTGGAGGCAAAATTTAGGCTTTTAGGTAGGAAGTTGAAATCCAGAACTTCCAGGGTAGCATTCTCCAAAATGCTTCCTGTTCCACGTGCAGGACCCAAAAGGCAGGCAGAGCTCCGGAGTCTCAATGCGTGGATGAGACAATGGTGCAGAGATGAGGGTTTTGGATTTGTTAGGAACTGGGGAACATTCTGGGGAAAGGAGGGGCTCTTCCGAAGGGATGGGCTTCACCTTAACCGGGATGGAACCAGGCTGCTGGCATTAACCTTTAAAAAGGAGACAGAGCAGCTTTTAAACTAGATATTAGGAGAAAGCCGACAGTCGCCCAAGAGCGGATGGTTCAGAAGAATGTATCCTTGAAGGATACTACCAAAAGCAGAGAGGTTCCACAAAAGAGTAAAGTAGCCCAAATGCCCTCAAGTATGGAGCAGACAGAGCTTAAAGATCCCAATTTACCCATGTCTAACAATAGCCAAATTAACATGAATAAAATACATTCTCTAAAATGCTTGTATGCAAATGCTAGAAGTCTAAAGAATAATATGGGAGAGTTAGAATATATAGCACTAAATGAAAGGTTAGATATGATTGGAATATCAGAGACATGGTGGAAGGAGGACAACCAGTGGGACACTGTGATACCTGGGTACAAACTACATCGTAATGATAGAGCTGATCAAATTGGTGGAGGGGTTGCGCTCTATGTTAGAGAGGGCATTGACTCAGAAAGTATTAAAGTTTTGCAGGAAACAAAATCTGCTGTAGAATCTATATAGATTGAAATTCCATATAAAAGGGGGAAGGCGATGGCAGTGGGGATGTACTATCGAGCACCTGGCCAGAATGACCAAATGGATGATGAAATGCTCAAAGAAATCAAGGAAGCTAACAAAAGTTACAGCGCAGTAATAATAATGGGTGATTTCAATTACCCCGGTATCGACTGGGTCAGTGTCACGTCAGGACATGCTAGGGAGATAAAGTTCCTAGATGAAATAAATGACTGCTTCTTGGAGCAGCTGGTTCATGAACCAACCAGAGGGGAAGCCATATTAGACCTAGTCCTTAGTGGAACACCAGATCTAGTGCAAGAGATAAGGGTGTTGGGGCCACTTGGCAATAGTGATCATAGCATGATCGCGTTTGATTTATTTAGTGGAGGAGGGATAGTAAGGAAATCCACAGTACTACCTTTTAACTTTCGAAAGGGAGACTATGATAAAATGAGGAAAACAGTTAAGAAAAACTAAAAGGAGCAGTTGCGAAGGTTAAAGACGTACACGTACTCATTATATTGTTGCATAAAGTAGACTGTATTTATTCATCATGTCTCCTTGTTAAGGGACTGGTTATTTATACCCTATTTTACCTGTTATACCTGCTTAACGCATACCCAAGTTTAATTTTCCTGTTTAATGTATACCCAAGTTATTATACCTGTTTCACTGTAAGCACAAATCATGAAATTGAGATGTGCAACTCTTATGTTCATTGTAAACCGCACTGATGTCGAATAGCGTGGTATAAAAGAGACTGCAAATAAATAAAATAAATAAATCAAGCTTGGGTGTTGTTGAAAAATACTATCTTGGAAGCCCAGACCAGCTGTATTCCATACTTTAAGAAAAGTGGAAGGAAGTCCAAAAAACTGCCAGCATGGTTTAAAGGTGAGGTCAGAGAGGCTGTTGTTGCCAAAAAAGCATCTTTCAGGAAATGGAAAAAAGAGCCAAACGACGAAACCTGGAAACAGCACAAGCACTGGCAAGTCAAATGCAAGGCATTGATAAGGCAGGCAAAGAGAGAATTTGAGAAGAAGCTTGCTGCGGAAGCAAAAACGCAAAATAAAGACCTTTTCAAGTACATTCATAGCAAAAAACCTGTGAGAGAGTCAGTTGGTCCATTTGATGATAAAGGGGTTAAAGGAGCACTAAGAGGCGACAAGGCTATAGTGGAGAGACTGAATGAATTCTTTGCTTCGGTCTTTACTGAGGAAGATGTAGGGATGTTACCCATGACTCAAATGGTATTTAAAGGTGTGGAAGAATTGAAGGAAATATCGATATATCGGGAAGATGTCTTACAACTATTAGATAAACTGAAGAGTAGCATATCACCTGGGCCGGATGGTATACATCCAAGGGTGTTGAAAGAACTGAAATATGAGATTGCAGAACTGCTATCAGTAAACTGTGAACTATCATTAAAATCATCTCTAATACCTGAAGATTGGAGGATCGCCAATGTAACACCAATTTTTAAAAAGGGTTCCAGGGGTGATTCGGGAAACTACAGACCGGTGAGCCTGATGTCAGTACTGGGAAAAATGGTAGAAACCATCATAAAGAATAAAATTACTCAGCATGTAGATAGTCACAACCTAATGGGAGACAGCCAACATGGCTTTAGACAAGGAAGATCTTGTCTTACTAATCTGTTATGTTTTTTTGAAGGAGTGAATAAACAGGTAGACAAAGGTGAGTCGGTTGATATTGTGTATCTGGACTTTCAGAAAGCCTTTGACAAGGTCCCTCATCAGAGACTTTTGGAAAAACTAAAGAGTCATGGGATAGGAGACAGTGTACTATTGTGGATCAGGAACTGGTTAAAAGATAGAAAGCAGAGGGTAGGGCTAAATGGCCAATTTTCCCAATGGAGAAAGGTGAATAGTGGTGTACCCCAGGGATCTGTGCTGGGTCCGCTGCTTTTTGACATATTCATAAATGACCTGGAAAGTGGAATAACGAGTGAGGTTATCAAATTTGCAGATGACACAAAACTATTTAAAGTTGTTAAAACCCAAGAGGATTGTGAAAATTTGCAAGAGGATCTTGATAAATTGGAAGACTGGGCATCAAAATGGCAGATGAAATTTAATGTGGACAAGTGCAAGGTTATGCACCTAGGGAAAAACAACCCAAACTATGGTTACACGATGCAAGGTTCCACATTAGGAACCACCACCCAGGAAAAAGATTTAGGCGTCATTGTGGATACCATGTTAAAACCCTCGGCCCAGTGTGCAGCGGCGGCCAAGAGAGCAAATAGAATGCTAGGTATGATAAGGAAAGGAATGGAAAATAAAACAAAAGATATTGTAATGCCTCTATATCGTTCCATGGTGAGACCGCACCTTGAATATTGTGTGCAATTCTGGTCGCCGTATCTTAAAAAGGATATAGCGATTTTAGAAAAGGTTCAGAGAAGAGCCACCAAAATGGTAAAGGGGATGGAAGGATACTCCTATGAAGAAAGGCTAAAAAGGTTAGGGCTCTTTAACCTGGAAAAGAGACGGCTGAAGGGAGATATGATAGAAGTCTATAAATTAATGAACGGAGTGGAACGGGTAAACGTAGATCGATTGTTTACGTTATCAGAATATAGAAAGACTAGGGGACATGCAATGAAGCTACAGGGTAAACTATTTAAGACTAATAAAAGAAAATATTTTTTCACTCAACGTGTAATCAAACTCTGGAATTTGTTACTGGAGGATGTAGTAAAGGCTGTTAGTGTAGCTGGGTTTAAAAAAGGTTTGGACAAGTTCCTGGAGGAAAGGTCCATAAACCATTATTAAGAAGTGACCGAAGATATCAATGCTTGACCCAGTACAAGCATTGTGGAACTTGTTTCTCTTGGGGAAACTGCTAGGTACATATGACCTAGATTGGCCACTGTTGGAAACAGAATACTGGGCTTGATGGACCTTGGTCTGACCCAGTATGGCATATCTTATGTTCTTATGTTCTTATATCTTAGACCAGCACTTGATCCAAGCCTAGGCCAGAACCCTTGTCCTGCTTGAACCTTAATGTAGATGCACCCTTTCTCCTGCGGGAAAAGGGTGGTCAGTCTTCGAATAGCCCATCAATGACCATCCTACAGGCTCGTCCTAATAAGACCCAACTGGCATTCATGCTCGGGAGAACTCTAACCAAGCCTGTGGCATCCAACAGGATGAGGAAAACCTTGTCATCAACACCTGTTCTGTGGCATCAAACCTAAGGTTGCTGGGGGCATGAGTGCGAGGTGACAAGTTCAATCCACCCTCTGGAACAGCATTACTAGCTTCAACTTTCACAGCCCTGATGCAACAATCACTCAGCGAGTTCCCCACAAGAGGATGGTATGCCTACATGACTCAAGTCTCCACATCTGAGTCTTTATGCTGTAAATAAGGCATCAGGGAGTCGGTCCCCCATAGTAGCCATAGCATTCCCCTACGAGTTCCCCACAAGAGGATGGTATACCTACATGACTCAAGTCTCCACATCTGAGTCTATATGCCCTAAATAAGGCATCAGAGATTTAGTGCCTCATAGTAGCCACGGCACCCCCCTACAGGAGTCACGGGGGTGGCGGCAAGCTCGATGACTTTGTGGTTGGATCACCATTCCTATGACCCGTTGTTGACATGGGGGCAACCACCGGCCCCATCCTGCCTGGCCAGTTCATGGACAGCGACTCCATGGCAGCAGAGGCCTCTCCTCGCTGCAGTTGGTCTCGCAGTGATCTCCACGCAGAGGAACTTCTCATCAGCACCGCTGGAAGGTCTTGCAGTGACCTCCTTGCAGAGGAACTCCCGATCAGTACTGCAGCAAGGTTCTCACAGTGATCTCTGCAGCGGAACTCCCGATCACAACCGCAGCAAGTAAGGACAAGTAGCTCTACAGTAATGAATAGAATATGCCATACTCCATCAGGCCATGATCCATTAAGAACACTAATACCACGCCCAATCAAGATCACAAGTGCTTGTCAGGTTACAGCTAACCATAAACAGGTTACAAAATGGTTGGAGTTATCAAAGCCAGACCCACGGGGACTCGATATGGCAACTATCTCGGTCCTTGCAACAGCTGTCAATGCAGTGGAACTGGCAATTATCTCGGCCCTGGCATTGAAAATCCTGGCAACTTAGGGCCGTTCTGCAGCCCAGATGCCCCTATGGATTGAATTGCACCTCAGCGTCAGGCATGGGAAAAGATCCACTTATCCAAACCTGAGTTTCAGCTCTGCAGCATGACTCTGTCTTTCTGGCAGCTCTGTGCCTACAGCAGTCCTCTTTGATATGGCCCAGGATCCCCCTAGGGCTAGCTGCAGAGCTGGCTCGATGGGTTGCTACTCTGGGGAAATTCTAAAGGCCTCTATTGATCGCTAGAAGGCTCGGCCCATTGCCACAACCCATCCAAGGCCCTGGACAAACCTATAGCAGGGAAAAGTCACTTGGGCCAACTAAAGGACACTTTGAACCTTTATTATCCGGCCTTGGTGACACTCTTACTCTCAGAAACCAGTAACTCAAGTTTCTCCTGTTTTCTCCAACTGCACCGCAAGGACTCCTTGTCTCCAATTGTAGATAACCTTGAAGGGGTCATAACACTTGCTACAAACGGCTAATGACTGTTTCTAAGGAGACTAGTGTACTTCAGGCCACCACTCTCCGAATGTTCATGTGGACTGTCTCCCATCCTACCAATGACAGAAGAAGGTCTTTCTCTTCCGAAAGGCTAGGCCACGTCCTCACACTTGCGCATACCACTACCTACGCTAATAGTCCAGTGCTTCAGAGCTTGGCACAGATTACCTCTTTGCACCAAAGCTGGGGACCCTCCTGTCCCTTCCATTTTTTTTAAGGACATGCATCATGCCAGCAGAAAACAGGGCTATCAATGAGCTCCTGTCCAACAGTCTAATCAGGCAAGCAGTCTTTGCTGCCACCTTGGAATGACGGTGCAACCACTCCCCAAGCAGGGCAGGGGTCACTCATGAAGACACACCTGAACTCCACCCCACAAGGGTGATCAGTGGATCATTGAGCAGGACAACAAGGACCACATCATTATTCAGCCTCATTCCCCATCCACTCACACTAACCAGTTATCTCAAGGAGCAATTATCCCTCATGCCTGTCTACCCAGAGGAGAATCTGTCCTTATGGAGAGCGGGGGAGTTCAAAGTAATTCCATATCAACTGTCTTATTAATGAGACATCGCTCTTTCAGGGAAATCCAGCTTTATCTGTCCCGAGAGACCTCACTTGTACCATACAGAACTCTGCAAATTCTTATAACTATAACACCTAGCCCAGGTCAAGACACATTCACTGGGCTTCAGGAAGACCACAAAATCTTCTTTCTCCATACTTCTGCTAGTGCTTGCCGGAGCCATGTGTTGAACCTAGAAGTATACCACATGGTACCACCGGGCTACTGGAAGCAGGCCCAATGCAGGCCTCTGGAAGCACCACTTCCCATCGGCTCAGCTGTCCACTAATACTTCTATCCTTCCCAATACGGCTCCAGATACACGGCCTTCCTTCTCATAGGCTCTGCAAGCACACAGCATCACTCCTGGGCAGACAGTCACAACAGCATCACTCCTGGGCAGACAGTCACAACAGGAGCAGTCTTCAACCGAAGTATGCCTCTCTCTCTCGTTTCCTCCCCTACATGTGAAAGACAGCAATAACAACAGAAGGCATCTCCGGCCCAGCACAATTGGATGCCTCAGTTCACACGCCTTCTTATAATCCTCAACTAGATGGCACGCAGATCCACTAGGTTGTGATGGTGACAAACTCAGTTCGGTGTCCCTGGGCACAAGAGGATATGGTCTGGATGCGCTAGCGGGCAGATCCACTGGTGGCACACCATCAGGTGTGAGGGTGACAAACACATAAGTCGGTGTCACTAGGCCACAAGAGGATCACCTTCTGTCATCAAATAGCCTGACAACTTCATCCTACCACTGAGGCAGCCATGAGGCTCTTACATAAAGTAATCAGCCTGCTATTTCAGTGGACACCCTTCCCCCACTCCAGGTCTGAGCACAGTATCCCCTAGCCCAGAAACCAACAGACCAGAGCACACCGGTTTGGACAGGTCACCCAGGTACCTTCCCCAGGGGCTGCTGATTGGTGGACAGGAAATACCTGTGGCAAATGGGATTATAGAATGAGTTTGAAATTATACTGTATTTAAGGCATTGAAGGACGTCCCTCGGGGCTCAGACTCTTTTGTTGGAGGGAACCGGCTCTCTGTCTGATCCTGTGTGCACATTAAAGATCCTGTTTGCATTCCAGCCTGTCTGTGAGTTTTCCTTCTGTGGGTGAGTGATTGAATAAGAGCTTTTCACAGCGTTTGCTATAACATTTTGGTGCATCGGCCAGGAAAATTTAAAAGAAAAGCCTCTCTCTCATCGCACCCACAGTGGGAAGACTACTGCTTTTTGCAGGATCGGGGCCTCCACCGGTCAGGGACCGACCCCTCCAGGTGATTAACGATCCTTGGCGCCACGGGGCCCCTTTTGTGCTCCGAAGGACTCTTTGACTTGTGTGGTCAGTCGGTCCCTGCGGCTGAATCCCCGATTGAAAACCGGCTGGATAGACTGGTATCCAAACTACCTGTCTGATCAGAGTTCTGGTGAGTACTGCTACTTTCTGTACTCTATCTGTGAGTCCTGGTAATTTCTGGGAACCTGTAGCGGCCCGATCAACCGCAACGAGCAGTCCTAATAGGGGCCTTAGTGGCCCTGAAACCATTGCTCGTCCTGTCTGTATCTGTATCTGAATCTGAATCTGCTGTATCTGAATCTGAATAAGAAAAAAAAAGGGGGGGCGCTTGCTTGCGAGCGCCAGTAAATGACTGCAGTATAAATTTAACTTTGCCACCTCGGGCCCCTTAAAGGTATTTAAAGTGCAGTGCTGCCAAAGCTATTAAAAATTGCCTAAAATATTAGTACTTAACCGCCTTAAGTGTGCCTTTCAAGAATAATTGCGCTGATCGCAATTCTCCGATGATCGGGGCGATTTATTTAGAGCCTTTGCCCCATGTGCTCCTATAGTGTTGGGGACTTTTTGTGTTGCTGGGGGTCTCTTTTTGTGTTGCTGGGGGTTTCTTTTGTGTTGCCATGTGCTCCTATAGTGTTGGGGGCTTTTTGTGTTGCTGGGGGTCTCTTTTTGTGTTGCTGGGGGTTTCTTTTGTGTTGCCATGTGCTCCTATAGTGTTGGGGGCTTTTTGTGTTGCTGGGGGGTTTCTTTTGTGTTGCCATGTGCTCCTATAGCTCCATCTAGTGGACATTAGAAAAATAGCTAGCTATATTTCTCATATTACTATTATCCACATGGTAAAAGTTAAATCCTATGGTACAGCTAGAGAGTATGTGTGTGTGTATGTAATGTGTATTTGTAACAGCTGCTACTGAGGAAAGAGAGTGTATGAGTATTCGCTGCTGAGACGTCTCTGTTTTCTGTTTTCCCTCTTTCTTTTTCCCTTTGTGGTCCTGTGTGTTTTGTGCAACCAAACTCTGCCTGTTACCTGGATTATATTGTATATTGTATTCCCAGAAGTGAGATTAGAAAATTTACACTGAGCATTGCATTCCTAGAATTGGGATTACAAGATTTGCACTGTAAATTGTGATTTTGCAAATTGTGATTAGAGCATGGGGTCTGGAGGCTAAATTGTGGTGGGGGAGTATCCGGACCAGCTTCCCTGTATAGATTCATGGCTGGCCCATGTGGTAAATGTGCTGTTATGTAAAAACCTTTAGTGTCTCTGTGTTTAGTTGTGATATTAGGGAAAGAAAGTTTTTGTCCAGACATTAGGTCTTTATATTTCAGGATTGATTTTGATACTCTATCAGTAAAAGGTGAAGTTATTGACGAGTCGCCCCTGTGTCCCCAAATAGTGAAAAACACCAGGTCTACTGATTGCAGGGAAGGGGACAGTTTGGAAAGGGGGGTGGGGTTTGCTGTGTGTGGACTGTAGTACTGGTATAGCAGTGAAGGAAGACAATTGCTTTGTTTGATGCATATCCAGTTTCATTGCTATGTTTCATGCATGGTCAGGGAACCAGGTGTTTTGGTCACACCTCTCAGCAGTGAGTGGGGGGTGATTGAAACTGCTGAGATAGTTTGCATAGCTATAGAAAGATACTGGGGAGGAGTTCCTTCTTCTAGCAGATAAATGGAGGCACATTAGAGAGGACAAAAGAAAAAAAAATCACCTAGGAGTCTTTCTCCTAGCAAACGCCACACCTAGTCTCCAAACAATCCTCTGGTTATCAATTTAGATTGTAGAGTTTAAGCTTCTGGAACCATGGGGGGTGCCTCCTTTGAGCATCCTCAAAATGTCTGAGCGGCATCTTGACTGTGTAAGGCTGAAGAAGGACTGTCAAATTACTGTTAGCAATATCTGTAGGGCAAAGCTGATGTGTGAAAATTAGCTGCAACACATTTGTTAGAACTTAAAAAAAAAAAAGGGGGGAGAGAAAATCCTTATAAGATTATGAAGAAATGAAGATTTTTTTACTTGTTTTTTTAAAGCCTGAATTTTATCTCTGGTACATATATTTGGTTTTGACTGCACATACAAAATTAAGCAAGTAATATTGCATTCTTTCCTGCTTGGTACATTAAACTGCCTTGATCAACTGTATTCATTTTTCTGATACTACAATGATATTGCATTCCAGGTATCTACCAACCTTTTTATGGAAAAGTATCAGTTTCATGCTTGTTTTGAACTGTAGGATTCAAGGTAATTACTTTGCCTTGTTAAGCACTGTGCTGACAAATGATGAACAGAACAGTAACATCATAGACGCATTGGTGTCCAGAGAAAAAGTGTACCTTGTTTTGAGGGTTTTCAGTTTCAGGAGTACAGTATATTATAGCACTGTGAGAAACAAATCTTTTTAGTTTATACACTTGCACTTTGTTACCAAATATACTGGTAGCAGTACATTATGTAGAGGTCCAGTATACACAGCAATAATAAGGATACATTAGTACCTATGTATGTGATTGGTGGAATGATGCAGGTGATGGGGGAGTGTTGTGAGGGATGAAGTGGGATATTAAGAAGAAGGACTTTTGATGGACATTAAACTGATGAAGGTAATTTGAAGTGATGTATCTGGCTAATGAATATGTAAACAAAAAAAAAAAAAAGAAAAAAAGAGATGAGCATTTTATTCCTGAATGGGGCCTGGAGCCATGTCACCAAATTGCAATCCAGGGAGCCCAGCGGAGGGAGGTGGCCGGGGTCCAGATGGAGCAGACCATCCCGAGAACTCAGAGCTGCCCACCGCTGAGATGTGTGAAGGAGTCCCTATCTGGATCAGTGTGTCACATTGAAAACGGGCCAGGGTGTCTGCCTATGAGAATGAGAGGTTCAAATTTTGAGAGAGACAGAACTTGAACTTCAGAGAAAGGTGAAGCACACTGCGAGGTCCTGGGGAACTGCTGAGAGGCAGGAAAAAGAACTGTTGGACTGACTTGGGGGGTTTTTGGGGGCTTCTGTGAATGATTGTATTGTTATCCTTTTAATATTGTTTTCTTAGAAAGTAACTGAAATCTACAAGCCATTTCGGCTTCAGCAACTGCAATACCCACACCAGCTCAAGTTTTTGCTGTACTATTCTCAGAACTTTATTTATCACATTATTAAGCACTGCTGCTTTTGACATACTTTCATGTTATGTGTTTTCAATATTATTGACCAGCTGCAAGAAAATGATGTTACAATGTATGTTGTCTCTAGGGAAAAGTACCAGAAGCTGCTTTTCTGATGACCCCTATCTGTCTCAATATCTGTCTCAAATGGTTGCTTGTCCATTGCCCTTAGTGGGATTAACTTTGCCCCATAAACAAGAAAAGAAAAAGAAAAATTGGGAATGAAGGGAAATTGGCTGATAGGTATGTCTAGTATGGCTGCATCCTTGCCTGAGGCTGTAATACATTATGATGACACGGAAAAAGCATGTGGGCTAAGAAAATGAGTACCCAGAGCCCAGCACAACAAGAGTAAAGCCAGGGGGAACCATACTCTGAACAGAAGTGCACAGAGAATGGACCTAGCTAAGAAACAGGTCAGGCCTGAAAGTGCACAGAAAATGGACCCAGCACAAGAAAAGACATGCCAGGCCTGAACAGGTTAAACAGGCCTGAGCAAGCTGGGCAAGCCTGGACAAGTTAAACAGGCCAAACAAAGCTGGTGATACAAAGTACTCATATGCCCTGAAGACTACAGTGCCAGTGATTAATGAAGCAAAGGGAATGGCAGGGTGCAGCCAGAATGACTCAACACTAGCAAGAATAAAAGCCATTAATATGCTGATAAGGGTGGATCCCAGGGAAAGAGCCTTTGCCCCAAAGGAAAGAGGCCTCTGCAGACTTTTTGCACACGGCCCTCCTTTGTCCCAAAGGAAAGAGGCCTCTGCAGGCCCTGCAACCTTTTACAGTCAGAACAGCAACTTGTGCACACGGAACAAAAATTTTTGTGCAGGAGTTGCTATAGAGGGTATAGGGTATGTGTTGTTTTAAACTCACTGATGCAAGTGTTTCCATTGAACACTCTATCCAAGATCTAAGTGATCTAGTTAATCATATTACTGACCCGTCCATGGGTCCTGGGTGGTTTATGAAGTGGTTCAGTTGGCCAGGGGGACTAAAAATCCCAGTGGTAGGGGTTCTTTTTATTTACTGCTATGTGCCATTCTGCCATGTTGTATCCCCATTCTTTACCGCTTCATTACCACCACCCTTGACACCCTGGTAGAACGCAAGGAGATTACCACTGTCATGGCCCTGACCCAATACACCCCTCTGCGGCTTGCCTCCAGTAATGCAGCCCTCAACCGCCTCTAGCGGTTGAGGTCTCACTTAAAAAGGGTGGAATGAGGCAGCCATGAGGCTCTTACATAAAGTAATCAGCCTGCTATTTCAGTGGACACCCTTCCCCCACTCCAGGTCTGAGCACAGTATCCCCTAGCCCAGAAACCAACAGACCAGAGCACACCGGTTTGGACAGGTCACCCAGGTACCTTCCCCAGGGGCTGCTGATTGGTGGACAGGAAATACCTGTGGCAAATGGGATTATAGAATGAGTTTGAAATTATACTGTATTTAAGGCATTGAAGGACGTCCCTCGGGGCTCAGACTCTTTTGTTGGAGGGAACCGGCTCTCTGTCTGATCCTGTGTGCACATTAAAGATCCTGTTTGCATTCCAGCCTGTCTGTGAGTTTTCCTTCTGTGGGTGAGTGATTGAATAAGAGCTTTTCACAGCGTTTGCTATAACACCACAGCAAACCTCATGGGCTGTGAAGGTGAATCACTAGCTCCTACGGAAACCATATCTTTACAGCCCACAGCTTGGGAGTCACCCATGTGTGGCTGACTCATCCTGCTTGTCCATGGAGAAAGCGAGGTTACTTACCTGTAACAGGGGTTCTCCGTGGACAGCAGGATAAGTCAGCCACACAAACCCACCCGCCTCCCCTCTAGGATGAACCTGCCTTCATAGATAAACCTTCCCTAAGTTGGAACATGTCCATAGCTGGGGAACGGACTGAGGAGGAAGGGGCGGGCTCGGTGGTGAGGGTGACTGGCACATGCTCAGAAGAGTCTTAGACTCTTTTGAGCTATTGGAGAGTAATTCCGTCCATGGCGCCGTCGGATGACGTCACCCATGTGTGGCTGACTTATCCTGCTGTCCACGGAGAACCCCTGTTACAGGTAAGTAACCTCGCTTTCTACTTTGCTCAGGCTTCATCTCTGGTTCTATTCAAATCCAGGCCAAACAACTACCTCTCTTCGAGGCTGTTTTTGGATTCTGTAGGACTAGTACCCTGTGACCTGCTCAAAACCAAAAAACCTGAACCAAACAAACAGGATTCTTGCTGCAGAAACATGTGCTGTGTACCATCCCTGTGTACCTGCTGACCTTCAGGCAATTGCCTGCCAAGTGTTTGTAGGTCTGCATACAGAAAGTTATTGTTCCTGGCCATGCCTATATGCAATAGAACATGCTTAGGCCTTTCTCAGCCACAGACTACTCTACTGGCCTTGGACACTTGCAACAATGTATACTGCATTTCATCTCCCACCATGGACCCTTTGTCTATAAGATGACTACCCAATGACTCCTGCTTTGGTGAGATGCCTCATAGTATCTCGTGCCAACCAATCACCAAGCTGTGATAAGGACTCATCACAAAGAATAATACAGTGTGCATGGAAGAACTTGTATGCCACTTTGTGCCTTTGCCTTCTTTGCTGCTTCTATAAGCACAAAGACACTGAGACCGAATAAGATTCCCAAAGACATCTGTAAGGTTTTGTGTTCTCATGCGGCTTGCCTCTTATGGCTGGAGCCAGCGTAGTTACTTTTATCTGTTCCTTTGGGCTTCATGCTGTTCAAGAGACTGCCTCAGACACCAGCTGCATTTGTCCATCTGGCAGAGCTAAGATATCGATCTTTTATCTTCACCTGGAGGGTGGTAATTAGTCAGCCCTTATCTGTACTTTGCCTATGTGCAGAGCAAGCCTGTGATCTCTGGTCGCTAATCAGTGTTTTATTGCTATTATGTAATTGCAGTTTTGTTTTGCTGCTGTTACTCACTACAATAATTACCTTGTTATTCTCCTGTTTGCAAATGCATATGTGTTTCAATAATTTCCTCTTAGTTCTACCCTGGTCCCATTTGTTATATTTGTTTGCCTTGGATAGGTAGTCCCCACTCAAAAGAACTCACAATCTCTTATATGTGTATGTGCAGCACTGTCTATGCCTTGCAGCGCTATTCAGATGATAAATAGTAGGAGTAAGTAGTAGCAGATATTGGCAAATATGCATGTACTCCCACAGTATTTTAGGGCAAGCTCCACATTTAGCATATCCTTTTCTAAACTGCTGGAGTTGCGTACGCCAGAACCTCAACGTCTCAATTGCAATTTTCATGTACTAGGTGTCTTCACATTTTCTAACTCTAGCCAAAACATAAAGATCAATACTTCTTATTCTTTGAGACTGCTGGTATATACACTCAGGCTATTTTCCTGGTCTGCTGAAACAACTGAAGACCTATATCCTTGCAAGGCTACAATAAATCCTGGGTAGAAAATTATAGAGAATCTGCCCAGAGTTGTTGAAAAAGAAATAAGACACTGGAACTTTGGAGTTGCCATCATCATAATTTAAGAAAGTTTGGGTTCAGACTCCTCATCTGTCTTCTGTGCCCCCACTTCCTCCCACCATGATGTACAAGACGCATTTTGGCCAACTGCCAAAGTAAGTCCCACTTGCATGGATAATTTAAGCTGGTCCTTACCTTCTGGTTACAATGCCTTTTAAGACCTGCAATGAGTGCCGATATCTAAATTTCTGTAAAAATAATACGCTATAGTCCGTTTGGTGCGATATCTATTATAAAATATGAATGTATCTCAATTACTTTCTGTCCTCCAAGAGTTATTTGATTTGTGGTTTTGCTTATTTTGGCATTGTTGCCATTCATAGCCCCCTCAGAAACTAGTAACGCCTGATAAGTCTGCCTCTATACTAGTTTACATTTTAGACTCTAAGGGGTATGTTTACTAAACCGCGCACACGTGCATGGCGCACAGTAGCGTACGTTAATGATGCACTTAAGTGCTCTTAAGTGCCCCGCACGCGTGCGCGTCACACTAACGGGCCCGTGCAAGTGTGCGGGGCGCTGATGTGCGATAGAGGCGGGGAAAGGCATATGGAGGGCGGAGGAAGGCCCCCGAGGGGCGGAGGGACGGGGTCAATGGGTGGAGAGTGGGAGGGGAGAGACTCCCCGCACAGGAGCGTGGCTGAATTTCGGCAAAAAAATACCGCGAGTGAAAACCTCGCGTTAGAGCCGATTTAAAGGGAAGAGAAACCATTTCCGTCAGCAATGTACAGCAAAATCGGGGAAACCTGCAAAAATTGAGCAGTGTAATACATGTGCACAGAACAAAATAGCTAATATAAATTGAAAATGACCAAAACAAATTCCAAATAAATTATAATCCAGCTGGGCAATAGTGATATTAATGGGCAACCATAAAAAACACTCCCAGGAAAGCTCCAAAAAAAAAGAAATGATTTTTGGAAGGGTCTACGCTCCGTAGACTCTTTCAAAAGCACTGCATTTAAATGGAGCTTTCCTGGGAGTGTTTTTCAGGTTGCCCATTGATATCACTGTTGCGCAGCTTGGTTTTGTTTTTTTCCCCTTTCTTGGAGGGCATTTTTGAGGTTTATTTGCAGCTTTGTCCCCATACAAGGTCAACGAGCCCACAGTAAAATTGTGCAGAGCAGGGTGTCTGACTCGTGCGGCCAGGTTTCCTATCTCCAGAGACAGCACTGTCCCTGTGGCCACAGTGTGGTGCAGCAGACACAGCCAGTGCCTGTAGAACTAGAGGGTCACAGGTTCAAATCCCAGCTGGGGCTCCTGCCAACCCAGTCCCCATAGTTTTACCCACCACTAAACAGTGATGGTACAGACACTCCTTTATTGCAGAGAACATAAGCATGGTTCCAACACCTATATTTTACCCTACACCGCACACAAACCATAACAATGGGCATTACTTACAGCCGAGCCCCCAAATTCAGTCCTGGAGTGCTACAACTCAATCAGGTCATATGCTTTTCCCAGATAGGGACATGTCAGCATGTTGGCGGAAGGGTACAGGTGGTGGAGGGGGCAGTGGCTGCAAACCACAGCAGACAGTGGCCTAGGCCTGTGCAGGCTGGCACCGTCCACCGCAACAGACAGGCTCTGTCGGATGTACCGTCATGGACTCCCCAGGGAACACAGCATGTCTGTGGCAACACAGTGGTGCAGTGCACACAGACAGTGTGTGCAAGAACAGAAGATCACAGGTACAAAGCCTAGCTGGGGCTGCTGCCAATCCAGTCCACATATTTTTCCTACAACTAAACCGTGATAGTAAGGACAAACCTTTATTGCTGAGAACATACGCATGATTCATACGCCTATATTTTACCACACCAAACACAGACAACATAAACAGCAGCATTACCTAGAGCAGAGTCTCCCAAATGCAGTCCTGGAGGGCCCCACACCATTCAGGATCCATGCTGCCTCTAATAAAGATGCCTGTGCTGCATATCTATGCACCACCCCCATGGTATGCTGATGTAGCTCATGCATATTTATGAGGGACAGCATGAAAACCCGAACAGTGGTTGGAACACCAGGACTGGAGTTGGGACACTCTGCCATAAAGCAGCAGCCAACAGGGCCAGACACTCCCACACACACACCCACAGGCCCCATTGGCCAATGCCTCCTGGAGAGGCAGGACATTGGGCCCTGCCTGTATCTCCCAATACTAGCAGTTGCATACCTTAGCACTGCCACCCTACACCTGGGTATATGGTACACAGCTATCAAATGTTGCCCATGATAACTGGCAGATATCAATTCCTACGTTAAGCACATTTTGCTCTTTGATCTCCACCATAACAATCATTGTGATGTCTGCAGTGTGCACTGCAGGTCTGGTCTCTGACAGTGTTTACCACCCTGGGGAGTGACCCCCAACAGTATTGCATACCATATCCATGCCTGTACTGTGCCCAGGACTGGTGTGGTGGGTATGGCTGCTGGACTCCTTTATAGTAGCACAATGCTGGCATAGATGTGGGGGTGGCTGTCTGTCTATCCAGTGTGTGGTGGCTGCAAACACCTTCCACAGCCCACACTGCCAGCAATGTTGCCAGTATTGGGCTGCCAATGTGCATAATGAGGAGCAAGGTACCATGGGTATAGGCCGGACAGGGTGGCCTGGCCAGGGTGCATCTGCACAGGGCATAGGGCACTGACTGGGACATTTTAGTGCCTGGCCACCACCTACACAGACAGGGTGACCTCAGTATGTCCTGCTGAGAAATCACTCTCACCCTGACTGTGCTGTGACCACAGCATGGCTAGGCACCCCCATAGTGCCATATAGTATTTTTCTCATGTGATAGATATGGGTTTCCTTTTGGGGTCCAGTCACTGATTTATCTGCTTGCTGTGTATGCTGATATCCCAGTTCTGGGTGCATGCATCTTCACTGGGAACATGTACTGTGGACTAACTAGCACACTGTTTGCAGCTGGTATGTGTCTTGATGGAGCAGCTTGCAGAGTGCAGTGGCTGATGACTTGCTGCAGGAGAATATCAGATAGTGGTGGGGTGCAGCTTATCATTTCCAGGCCTAATGTCTGTCTGCTGTTCTGGATGTGTATAGAGCTGCATTGACTGCCCAGTTGATGGTCCCCTCTACTGCCACCTTTGCAGGGAGGTAGAATGTGGATCTATTGATGGGAGACCCTGTTTGCCACCCTCAGCCCTGGAGGTGGTGGTGGTGCATGGCCCACCTGACTGAAACAGACAGAGATATCCAAGGTGTTTGTGCAGAGACTACCTAATCTCACACAATAACACTGCCTTGGACTTCCAGCATGGCCTCTTTCAGCTATGGACGGTGTTGTGGACCTGGTCCTGTGCGTCTCACCGCACCCTCAGGGTGAGCACAGTACCCGCACAATGTGATGGTGTGTAGCTACTCTGTGCCAGTAAAACACACGGTCAGTACCCCCTACCAGGCCGGGGTGGTGTGTGGGTGCACATGGTCACTTCCCTTGACCAGGCCTAGGTGCTGTGGGGGTGCATTGCCCATCTTGTGTTAATCTGTGGACAGCTGATTTGCATGTGCAGTGCATGATGGGTATGGGTGGGCTACCCCTATCCTGGTGACCACAGCAGACTGTCTGTGTGGTGACATGCAGGCTCTCTGCAGCCAGCCAGGGGCTTGCTTGCAGCTATAGAGCTGTAGCCCAATGGTTATTGCACTGCCTCTGAAGCCAAAGGGCAGGGGTTCAAACCCACAGTGGGGTTATTTGATAGGGTTGTCCAATGCATTATCTTTTTTTAATGTACATATTTTGATGCCAGCAAAAACACCCTCAGCGTACTGTACCCATAAGGTGCCTCTGAGGGTGCTTTACAGGGCACCCTATAGGGCACCTTATGGTTCCCGTCCATATAAGGTGCACTATACATTATCCTGTGACGCAACCTATAGGGTGCCCTATAGGGGACATTTTAGGGTGCTGTGGCAGACAGTGCAATTTATAATGTGCCCTATGGAGTGCCTTATAGGGTGCCTTATACGGCACCTTCAATTACGGCACGTGAGGGCGTGTTTGCTAGCAGCAATTAATAACATAAAATTAAAGTGCTGCAGGACAAAATATGTACAATGCAAAGCTGATGCCACAGCCAGCTTTACATATTAGGCACACTGGGGAACAAACCCATGACCCCTGTATCAGCAGTCAGTGCCTTAACCATTGTGCTCCACTGCTGCTCCTCCTTGCCTGTCAGCGCACCTACTTATGCTTTTCATTCCTTAAACTGCACAGTGCTGCCATAAAAACCAGTACACTGACCTTGTGGTACCTCATACGGCACCCTCTAAAGCGCCCTATAAGCAACATTCTAGGGTGCCTTGGCTGACAGTGCACTTTAAAATGTGCCTTATAGGGCACCTTATGTTAACACGCTTTGGGAGTGCGTTTGCTAGTAGTGATAATTAAAATATGAATAAAATGCCTCCTAAAGCAATCTTCCCCTTAATATGCTATGCCTCAGCCAGCCTTGTCCATTGGGCATTTTGGAGGATTGAACCCCTGATCCCTGCACCATTGGTCAGTGTCTTAATCATTGTGCTGTGGCTCTGTTCTTGTGATTGCACATCAGCGCGCCACCTTATGCCGCCCAGTATTAAAAAGCCTCCTAAAACATTAGCGCACCGCCTTATGCCCATCAACGCGCCGCCTTATACCGCCCATCATTTATATGCCTCCTAAAATAATGTCTCAGCCAGCTGTCTCCATTGGACACTGTGTGGGATTGAACCCCTGATCTCTGCACCATTGGTCAGTGTCTTAACCATTGTGCTGTGGCTCTGTTCTTGTGATTGCACATCAGCGCACCGCCTTATGCCGCCCAGTATTAAAAAGCCTCACCCATCCGCCTTATACTGCCCATCATTTATATGCCTCCTAAAATAATGCTTCAGCCAGCTGTCTCCATTGGGCACTGTGGGGGATTGAACCCCTGATCCCTGTACCATTGGTAAGTGCCTTAACCATTGTGCTGTGGCTCTGTTTTTGTTCCTATACATCAGCGTGCCACTTATACCGCCCAGTATTATAATGCCGCCAAAAACATTAGCGCGCTGCCTTATGCCGCCCAGTATTAATATGCCGCCAAAAACATTAGCGCCCCGCCTTGTGCTGCCCAATATTTCTGTGCCTCATAAATTAATGCCTCAGCCAGCTATCTTCATTGGACACTGTGGGGGATTGAACCCCTGGTCCCTGCACCATTGATCAGTGTCTTAACCATTATGCTATGGCTCTGCTCTGGTTTTTTGTACTTCAGTGCGCCACTTATGCCTCCCGCGCAGCTATCTCATGCGCTAAGGTGCGGGGCGCACATGGGCGCCGCGCACCTTAGCGCATATGTAAATTCCTGCTTTTCTTTTTCAGGACGGAATGCCCACTCCTTATATGGCACACGCACACTTCCGCGGCACGCACTTTACCGGGGTTTTAGTAAACATACCCCAAAAATTATAATAGCTTCTTGTTCAGTACCACTAAGCGTGCAGTTTTCTGAGCTTTTCCTTTCATTAAACATAGTGCTTCATTTAGGGCCTTTGCTCTTCATATTTTTAAAAGTATAGTCCTTGAATTCTATACCAGAGTTTTCTGAGTGGGTGAAAGATCGATTCACAGTTTCAGCATTCATATTAATGACTGTTCACAGGAAGAGGTACAGTAACTACAGTAATGAAACCTCTGAAAGACAGAAAATAGATCTACAGTAAGTAAAATGACTAAGAATCAGAGTATATTGACCTTAGAGGTATGGATCAGATGGCTAGTTCATATGTTTGAAGTTTTAAGAGTGCATGTTCATGTACTAAAAGCAATGTCTGCTTCGGGCAACTTGTATATTTCATAAAGACACCAGATAATTGCTTCTATCTGTAAAAATGCTATCAGTGTAACATGGCAATTCTTTTGTTGTTTTACTGTTAAATACATTCAATGTAATATACTAGTATTGAAAAACAGTAGCTTCAGCTTGCTTTTCCATGTGAGACCTCCTTTTAGCTGTTCTTCTACAAGTACAAAATGATGGATTAGGTCCTGTAGCTCATGTCCAACTATCTGTCTATGACATAAATTGAATGGAAAACTATAGCAGGTAGGGTGTTGTAGCTTGCAGGACTAAAGGACTGTGGTATGCTCATTGCCTACCCAGAGCTGGCTCTGTGATTCTGGTGTATGAAGCTATCACAGGAAACATTTGCCTATTTGTTAATAAAACGCTCTATTGTATCACTTACGGGTATGTTTACTAAAGTGCGGTAAATGTGAATAACACGCGTTGTACGACGTTAACGATCGGAAGTGCAGTATAACGTGCGTAATCACGCGCCAACAACCGTTAACTTCATACTATGCGCGTTAACCGTAGTTAACGATCGTAAAGCCCCGCGGTCCGTTAAAACAGCGCAGAAAGTGGAGAGTGGGCGGAGAGAAGGGGTCAATGGGCGGAGAGTGGGCGGGGAGAGGCTCCCCTCACACTAACGCGCTGAATTTCTGAGCTCAATTCCAACGCGAATGAAAACCTGTCGTTAAAGGCATATTAAAGGGAAGAGAAACCATTTCCGTCAGCAATGTACAGCAAAACCGGGGAAACCAACAAAATGTGAGCAGTGTGATACATGTGCACAGAACAAAATTTCACCTAAAACGTTAAAAATGACCACAAGAAACATTGTAAAAATTATAATTCAGCTGGGCAACAGTGATAGCAATGGGCAACAATGAAAAACACTCCCAGGAAAGCACCAAAAAAAAGAAATGATGTTTGGAAGGGTCTACGCTCCGTAGACCCTTTCAAAGATCATTTCATTGTAATGGAGCTTTCCTGGGAGTGTTTTGTAATGTTGCCCAATGATAGCATTGTTGCCCAGCTTGGTTATGGGTGTGTGCCCCTTTTTTCGAGGTCTTTTCTGAGGTTTATTTGCACCTCTGTCTCCATACAAGGTAAATGAGCCCACAGCAATGTTCCCTCTAATTTTCTGTAGGCTGTGTGCGCATAAAATATCAGCTGTGCAGCTTTTGAAGGAAGGTTAAATTTTTGTGCGCCACATAACGACACTCAAAGTTATATACTTTAAAATTTGACTACACGTCAGAATACAGTATGTACACCACATTGATTTTAATCAAGTTAAATTAAAATAGACGTTTACTAAATGAAGCGGAAAATTTCTAGTAATTACAATCACAACTTTTACATTTTAAGACGTCTGTGTTTTCTATCAGAATCAGAACTGTAATTTTTGTGCGCTCTGTTGTAAAGTATGTGCGCTCGCTCGGCGAGGTGTGTGCACGCGCACACGCGCACAGCTTAGAGGGAACAGTGGCCCACAGTAAACTTGTGCAGAGCAGGGTTTCCAACTCGTCAGGCCGGTTTTCCTATCTCCAGGGACTGCACTGTCTCTGTGGCCACAGTATGGTGCAACGGACACAGCCAGTGCCTATAAGACCAGAGAGTCACAGGTTTAAATCCCAACTGGGGCTCCTGCCAACCCAGTCCCCATAGTTTTACCCACCACTAAACAGTGATAGTAAAGACACTCCTTTATTGCAGAGAACATACGCATGGTTAATACACCTATATTTTACCACACCAAACACAGACACCAGAAACAGGCGCATTACCTAGAGCAGAGTCTCGCAAATGCAGTCCTGGAGGGCCCCACACCTTTCAGGTTCCATGCTGCCTTTAATAAAGATGCCTGTGCTGCATATCTATGCACCACCCCCATGGTATGCAGATGTAGCTCATGCATATTTATGAGGGACAGCATGAAAACCCAAACAGTGTTTGGAACACCAGGACTGGAGTTGGGGAACTCTGCCATAAAGCAGCAGCCAACAGGGCCAGACACACCCACACACATACCCACAGGCCCCATTGGCCAATGACTCCTGGAGAGGCAGGACATTGGGCCCTGCCTGTATCTCCCAATACTAGCAGTTGCATACCTTAGCAATGCCACCCTACACCTGGGTATATGGTACACAGCTATCAAACGTTTCCTATGAGAACTGGCAGATATCAATTCCTACATTAAGCACATTTTGTTCAGTGAGCTCCACCATAACAATCATTCTGATATCTGCGGTGTGTGCTGCAGGTCTGGTCTCTGACAGTGTTTACCACCCTGGGGAGTGACCCCCAACAGTCTTGCGTACCATATCCATGCCTGTACTGTGCCCAGGACTGGTGTGGTGGGTATGGCTGCTGAACACCTCTATAGTAGCACAATGCTGGCATAGGTGTGGGGGTGGCTGTCTGTCTATCCAGTGTGTGGTGGCTGCAAACACCTTCCACAGCCCACACTGCCAGCAATGTTGCCAGTACTGGGCTGCCAATGTGCATAATGAGGAGCAAGGTACCATGGGTATAGGCCGGACAGGGTGGCCTGGCCAGGGTGCATCTGCACAGGGCATACGGCAGTGACAGGCACATTTTAGTGCCTGGCCACCACCTACACAGACAGGGTGACCTCAGTATGTCCTACTGAGAGATCACTCTCACCCTGACTGTGCAGTGACCACAGCATGGCTAGGCACACCCATAGTGCTATATAGTATTTCTCTCATGTGATAGATATGGGTTTCCTTTTGGGGCCCAGTCACTGATTTATCTGCTTGCTGTGTATGCTGACATCCCAGTTCTGGGTGCGTATGTCTCTACTGGGCATATGCATTATTGACTAACTAGCAGATTGTTTGCAGCTGGAATGTGTTGTGATGGAGTGGCTTGCAGCAGGAGAATATCAGATAGTGGTGGGGTGCAGCTTACCATATCCAGGCCTGCTGTCTGTCTGCTATTGTGTTATGGATGTGTACAGAGCTGCTTTGACTGTCCTGTGGTGTGTCTGCTCCTCAGCAGGACTGGGGTTGCTGTTCCCCTCTACTGTCACCTTTGCAGGGAGATAGAATGTGGATCTATTGGAGAGCCTGTTTGCATGGGCCACCATCTGACTGAAACAGACAGAAATCCAAGGTGTTTGTGCAGAAACTACCTATCTCACACATTAACACTGCTTTGGACCTGAGCCATGGCCTCCTTCGGCCATGGATGGTGCTGTGGACCTGGTGCTGGGCGCCTCACGGTACCCGCACAATGTGACGGTGTGTAGTTACTCTGTGCCAGTACAACACACGGTCAGTCCCCCTACCAGGCCGAGGTGCTGTGGGGGTGCACATGGTCACTTCCCCCTACCAAGCCGAGGTGCTGTGGGGGTGCATTCCCCATGGTGTGTATCTGTGGATGACTGATTTGCATGTGCAGTGCATCATGGGTGTGACTGGCACAATCCAACCCTGGGTAAATCCAGCACCTGCTCACAGGCTCAGATACACCATAGGCCAGGGGTAGGGAACCCTGGTCCTGGAGAGCCGCAGACCAGTCAGGTTTTTGGGATATCCCTAATGAATATGCATGAGATATATATGCATTAGAGATATCCTGCCAACCTGACTGGTTTGTGGCCCTCCAGGGCTGGATTTGGAGACCCCTGCCTTACACCTCTGTCATTTAAGATTGTGAGTGGGCAAGGTACAGATGTCCAAGACATCAAAAAGGTTAGATAGAATGTGTCACATTCCTCCTCACTTCTCACCACCACCAAAATATTGTCTATTAGACAACTTTTTGGTGGTGGTGAGAATCGAGGAGGAATGTGACACATTCTATATACCCTTTCGATGTCTAGGACATCTGCACCTTGCCCACTCACAATCTTAACTGACAGAGGTGTAAGGCAGGGGTCTCCAAATCCAGCCCTGGAGGGCCACAAACCAGTCAGGTTGGCGGGATATCTCTAATGCTATATATCTCATGCATATTCATTAGGGCTATCCCAAAACCTGACTGGTCTGCGGCTCACCAGGACCAGGGTTCCCTACCCCTGCCATAGGCCATCACACGTACATCTGTTAGCATAATGCATAGGTGCAAGATACCCTAAAGAGTCTGTAATATAAGGTACCCACGCTGGTAAAAACACACCTACCCACAGGGCTACGCCCGTACCAACGCACGTAGCTACGCCCGTACCAACGCACGCACCAACGTACATGGCTACGCACACTGCGAGGGTGTGTTTCTGTAACCACTACTCAACATAAAGAAAAACATGTCTCCTCATTCCCTATGTAATGTACAGGGTGATGTCTGGGCCAGCCTTCTGCGTTAGGCACACTGGGGACTCGAACCCATGCTGCCTGCAACAGCGGTCAGTACACTAACCATTGTGCTACAGCTCTGTTTCAGTGTTTTGTGTCTGTACGCCTTCATACGATTAACGCGCAGTAACGTGCCACGGCGCCCTGTAACACTCGTTAGTTTTGGGAACGCGCATTAGTGGTTACGATGTCCCGCCCATGTCCTTTTTTGGCTTTCCTTTCACTAACGCGACTCCTAACGCGATTTGCACTAACGCAGTTTAGTAAACATACCCCTTAGATCGTGATGTTATCTAATCTCAATCGCTGATCTGTTATTCCTTAATATCTTTTCACTAATAGAATAGTGAACTTAAATTATTTACATCTATAGACTAGAGATCTCAGACTTTTAAAGACGCCAACTTTCAGACTTTGAACATGTCTAGTAACTGTGCGTCATTTTGCATCAATGACCTCTGTCTTTAAACCTTCTTTTACTATTATTGAAAACGTAAAGCAGTGCTTAACTTATATGTGGCTTCCTCCTGCAGTGCTTAGCTTTTATCCGGATTCCCCGGCTTCCTCCTGCAGTGCTTAGCTTTTACCCGGATTCCCCGGCTTCCTCCTGCAGTGCTTAGCTTTTATCCGGATTCCCCGGCTTCCTCCTGCAGTGCTTAGCTTTTATCCGGATTCCCCGGCTTCCTCCTGCAGTGCTTAGCTTTTATCCGGATTCCCCGGCTTCCTCATGCAGTGCTTAGCTTTTATCCGGATTCCCCGGATTCCTCCTGCAGTGCTTAGCTTTTACCCGGATTCACCGGCTTCCTCCTGCAGTGCTTAGCTTTTATCCGGATTCCCCGGCTTCCTCCTGCAGTGCTTAGCTTCAGGAAACATGCCATTTCATCAGAGATTGGTGCTAGGACTCACACAATGCACAGTACCACAGACAGAGCAACTGAGAAGACACAGATGGGAAATTAGGGGCGTTTATGTGAGTGGGTAGAGAATGCTACTCCCACATGTATGTATAATCAGTAAGATTACGTTGTACATCTCTTATACTTGTTAAACGATGTCAGAATCAAAGAGCCTACAGAACATTTTAAAAAGTGTTTTTTTATACAGCTTTAACACTGAAAATATAAAACTGTTGTGTAAAACGTCTGTGACTTATGTGGAGGTCTACACAGGCATTTTATTTTGTATTCATTGACTGGTCAAAGTGATGCTTATGATCCCCCTACAAATGTTACATAGGAATTAGTTGGTTATACCTAATCAATAAACTGTAGCAAATATAAAGTTACTCGCCCATTTTAATTGAAGAGATTTAGGTATAGAATAGTTAACTCCTCTCATCTTTATATTAAAAATAAGTGCAGACACCTTGGCTGATGCTGTTATTTAATACCTATTTACTAAGTTGCATTGAAGTGGAGCTTTTAATGGAATGGTTAAAGCCACAGTCTAGATGAGGGTTCAAGTCCCACTGACACGCCTTATGACCTTGGGCAAGTCACTTTACCCTCTGTTGCCTTGGAAAGAAAGGGCTGGCAATCTACTTCTGGTCATACCTTGCCAAGAAAACCCAAGGGGGTGGCTGGGTCACCAGGAGTCAGCATTGACTTGAAGGCTCTTAAAATAAAAAGACCCTGCGTTAAGTGTAAAGGTGATATTTAATGCATGCTAACACAGTGTTAAATGTGGGCGCGTACTAATTACCACATTAAACAATGACAAAATCCCTATATGGAGCATGCAAGGAAGGGGCCTGCATTGTGTGTAAGCAGCCATGCTGTTAATGCACATATGAATCGTATGACTACCTTTTCCAAAATGCTGGGAGAACCTCAACAATTAATGGACAGCTTAATGCACAAGTTAGTAAACAAGCCTATTAGTCTCGAAAGAAAAGAAACACGTCAAACCTTCTGTTGTGAGCTATGATCTAAAGCATAATTAAGCTCTATGGACTCAAATCACCCAATCTGAGCTGAGAAAGGAGGCTGTAGCAAATAGCTATTTGAAAAGGCTGACAGATTTGAAAAATGCTACTCAAAGCTGGAGCACAGATGGTTTGGGAGGCCAAAGGGTGATGAACTAAGTAACCAGTGAGCACAGAGGGACAAGTTTCAAAGGCGTATCATACACCTTTTAGAGAATTTTTAGTTGAAGTGCAATAAGACTACAGAAACTCATTAGGAAGTCTACCAGAAAGAGGGAAAGACAGACTTCCATGAGCACAAGAAGCATTCGTTTCAGACACCATGTGGTTGTGAGCATAGTGCCTGTCCTGCTCCTTGTATTCTGGACTGTGGGCTGTAAAGCTGATTCTTGTAGCATCTTGGAAAGTAAGGAAAGCATGTAGAGACTGGACAGATTCTATCATGTACAATGTAACTGCCTCCATGTCCCCTACCTCAACCCCAGGGTTGTCTGTCCTTACTCGTTCATATTCCTCTTCTTGAAAGACTCATTGATTTGTTTGTTTTGGGGTGCAAAGGTATTTGTCGTAATGTCAGAAGAAAAACCATAAGTGGATCCACACTGGCAGTGTTGGATGAAATTTGCAATTCAATTGAGGTTGAGAAGAAGGGGCCTCAGAGGGCTGCTCACTATATGACCACCCATGGTGAAAGGGCAGAACAACTGGGCCTCAGTATTTGACGTGAGGTGCTGAAGATAGTGGGGCTTGGCGTTAACTTGCAGAGAGAACAACCAATTACAGAACTGAGGTGACAGTTTTAGTCCATTTAAGTACCTTTTTGTAGTTGGTAATTTTTGTATTTTGTAGTTACTGTAAATCTCTCATTTATTTCTGATAATTTGCTGTAATATAACATGCAGAGTATCCAGTCATAACCCTTTCTTCTTCTGTTTGTTAGTCTAGCAGGCCAACATTGTACACGAGAAGGTTGCAAGATTTTTTGTACTTTGCCAAAAATCATTGCTGAACCTTACCTACTATTTCTGAAAATTCTACCCCATGATTTCTATAAAGTTACTTTACATAGCTGGCAATATGTGGTTCGTTTCATAGTTGGTTTACATTGAGAGAGTACCAGAGGTCCATTAATTGTAGACTTTTTTGATTGCCTTAGGAAACACAGAGCTGTGTTCACTGGCATATCCTCCATAATTGTGCACTTCTTCCACAGTAAAATATAGAAAACAACACAAACAATCGTGTCACAGTAACACCAACTCCTTATTCAGGCTTAATTTTAGCCAATACACTATGACTTCTTTATCCTGAATGAGTCTGATCTTGACTGATTTCAGAAAGGTTGGGCCTGACTTGTAAGGATGTGAGATAACCTTCAAATATCAGGTGCTGTAAACTTAATCTATGGAAGAAAGGCCAGACAATCTACTTCTGGTTGCACCCCTGCCCTGGACAGCAACCATTCCCATAGTCAAGTTCTCCCATGATCACAAGCTCCCCCAGAATCCCTCCCTCATCAGAATCCCCCAAATGACGCTCCTGAGTAGAAGCCCTACAAACAGCATACCCTGACACAGTCCCCACCCCTGATATCCCCAGGACTCACTCATGGGTTCCTCTGGTAGTCTAGTGCAGGGGTTCTCAGCCCTATCCATGGGACACACCTAGCCAGTCAGGTTTTCAGGATAACCATTATAAATATGCATGATAGAGAATTTCAGAAACTATGGTAGTGCATACAAAGATACCTCATGCATATTTATAGTGTTTATCCTGAAAAGCCGACTAGCTAGGTGTGTCCTAGGGACTGGGTTGAGAACCATTGGTCTAGTGAACCAGGACAAGAGCAGTTCCCCTCTGCTCCTGCTCCACTAGCAACCAGATTTTAAAATGGCAGCTCTGACCCTAGTGGTCAGGATCAGCCAAGGATAGATCTAATGGTGAACCTTCAATTCTGTGCTCTCCATCCCCAGGGAGGCTCCAGATATTACTCTCTTTCCCCCTGTAGTCCAGAATCTCTTCTTTCCATTCCTTCCATGTTCAACGTCTCCCATTCTCTTCCCCCCAAAGTACCCAGTATCTCTCCTTCCATATCATATTCTTCTGCCTCTACGCTATTTCCAACAGAGCTGACTCAGCAAAAGACATAAGTAAGAGCAGCATGGCAGCAGTCCTTTGAACACTGCGTGCCTCATGGCCTTCCAGGCCCTGCCCCCTCGATACAAACTTCCTGTCAGAGGAAGCAGGATGTGGCAAGCCTTGAGCCTGCACGATGCTCAAAGGCCAGCTGCCATATTGCTCGTGCTGAGTTGGTTCCAGTAGAGGTAAGGCAATGGGAGGGCTCTCAAAGGCTGGTATGCTGCTGTGTTGCCACTGCCCACAAGCCTGTCACCCTATGCAGATACCTAGTCTGCCTAGTGGTAGGGCTTGCCCTGCTAGCAGTAATCTCACAGTACTACCTCTAGTGGTTAATCTGCCATATAAGGGCAATTGACCTTTCGTGATATTTATTTTTCTTTATTTATTCAGCTATACTTATATACCTCTTTTCACCGGGTCAAAGCGGTTTACATGGAACAGAAAAACATCTTAGTTAACAGATAACAGAGTTTCCTTAACAAATAACTCACTAATTACATGTTTGCAATCATTGAACTACATACAGTTAGGATAGCTATACCCAGCGGTATATGTTTTAACTATTTACAGGTGCAGGTTCTGCCTTGTGTCTGTCTAGTTCATAGGTTTTCAACCCAGTCCTCGGGGAGCCCTAGGCCAGTCAGGTTTTCAGGATTCCCACAATGAATATGCATAAGATAGATTTGCATACAATGAAGGCAGAACATGCAAATCTTTCTCATGCATATTCGTTGTGGGAATCCTGAAAACCTGGCTGGCCTAGGGTTCCCCGAGGACTGGGTTGAAAACTCCTGGTCTAGTTTGTGTCATGACAGGGCAGGTTAGGTGGTGGGTGCAAAGTGGTCAGGGAATAAGTGGGTTTTTAAGTAACAAAAGGCTACCATTAGGCATCATAGCCAAAATTTTGAAACTTGGCTCCTAGCAGTGCAGAAGCAGAGGGGGGCCTCCCACCCAGTTCCACAAGATGACCAGGGAAACCCCTAGATGAGTCCTGGGGAGCAGTGTTGAAGGTTAAGGGATAGCCAGGAGAAGCTGCATTGGGAGGGTCTCTGCTTGGCGGTTCCTATGGGGGATCTGATATTGGGGGATTCCTGTTGAAGAGGTGATCGGGGGGGGGGGCTTATTTTGAGGGGAGAGGGGAGGGTGATCTTGTGGAAGATCTTGATTGTGGAGGAGTTACTGTCCAAGGTGAGATGGGGGTACTGATTGGAGGGTGCTGTTTGAAGAATCAGATCGGGGGGACTGTTTGTGGAGGGGGATGGGATTGTGTGAGTAGATCATATGGAGAGGAAAACGTTACTGTGATTTTTTTTGAATAACTTGGAGCAGCTCTTGGGCCTGCTTTGGCAGATAGCACAGATTCACCCATACTATCTACCAAGGCATGTAATGCGGGCTGCTATGTGGGCATGCAAGTGTCTTCCCTGTGTGGTAATGTAAGTCAGATGCTTGCCACACCCCCTGCATTTACCAAACAGGCTTTTGCACAAACTTACCACACATTAGTAAAAGGGCCCCCAAGTTTTTACCAGAGGCAATGAAGCTCACAATGAACATCAGTGGGAATGGAAACTTGATTTTCCTGGTTTTCAATCAGTTGCTGTATTTGTATATTTTGCACCGATGTTTAACATAAGCTGGTCGCTCCATTAGCTGAAAATGAGAGCCTATTATTTTTCACTTGGTGCACAGTTAAACTATGGAATTTGTTGCCAGAGGATGTGTTGATAGTACCCATCATAGTTAATGGGGTTTTAAAAGGAGTTGGACAAGTTCCTGGAGGAAAAGTCCATAAAACATTATTAGCCAGGAAGACTTGGTACAGCCACTGCTTCAGCCTTAATATGAGGAAGAATTTGATCTATTCTGCTGATACTTGTGACCTGAATTGGTCACTGTGAGATACAGGATGCTGGACTTGATGGACCTTTGGTTTGACCTAGCATATTAGTAATTTATTTTCAGTGCTTTTATACCATAGATCTTATGCATCCTCTGCTGTTCACAAATAGCATATGTCATAATTTGTAAACATAAAATGACATAGACAATTAACCTGTAATATGAATAAAAGCAAATCACATAGTACCAATCATAAAATTTACTGTCTTAAAATATTGACAAAAAACAATCTTGTCATGATACTATAAATTAAATCCTATTATAAAACCATATTGAAAACTATGCAACCTCAGATAAATCTTAATCACTCCCAGATCCCCTCAATAGAAAAGTCCTCCTAAAATAACCTTGGAAGGCTCTGGGGGCTGAAATAAAGATGGCGGCATCTCAGAAATGCCGCATCTGAGCTGTTCCAATTCTTACTTACTACTTTACAATTGCTCATAAGTGCAAGGAAGAAGGCCTGGCTATATCTGTCAAAGCTGGTGTCCCCTTGGTGGACAGCAGATGACTGAGGCTCACCTTCTGAAGATTTTGGACATACTTGGAGCTGCGAAGAGTGTACCGGATATGTGAGCTTCTGGTGGGGAGGTGCCTGTGTTTGGGAAGATGCTATCTTCTGAACTATAGCTGCACCGTAAGGGTTCAACGCCAGACTCAGACTCTTTAAGCCTGAGGCAAATTTCATCTATTTTGGTGTCTCAGCCCATCGTCGATGGAATGGGTGAGCTGACGATGAACTACATCTCATATTCTACTCCACTGCTGATTGGGTTGGCTGGATCTGCAGGAAGCTCTTCAGTGTCATTGAGGGCAAAGTTTTGCCTAGGGAATTTACAGCCATTCTTGCAACCAAAGGGATACTATACAAAGAGATTCTTCAGTTGCATTGCCTGAAGTATCATTACAGTCAATTTGGACAATATTGGTTAAACTGGATAGGACTGTTGCTTAACATTCACAAGATATACTGTATCTGCTTTAGTTCAAACAGTGGGACAATTATTGGTTCAACAAGATTCTTTAGCAAAGGAAACTCAAGAGAAATTACTATCAATGGGGAAAGAAGTTAAAGACTCTATAGATAAGGGGCGGCATTTTCTAAAAGTATCTACACAGTTTACAGGGCAGTAAACCCTGTAAATGCCATAAGCAGGGATTTTCAAAAGCACTTACCCAGTTAGAATCGGGGCATGTTAGGGACATTCTGGGGGAGATCAGGGGCGGAGGCAAGTGCTAATCAGGCAGCAGTTATTTTCCATGTGGCCTGGTTAGTGCTCTGCACTAAAAAAAGAGGTGAGGAAAACCCTCGCGTAGAGCACTAACTGGGCCACATGGAAAATCACTGCTACCCAGTTAGGCTCGGAAGCTTCCTGGCTGTGCGGCGAAACCCGGATATTCCCTTCTATTGCTGCAGAAGTGAATATCCGGAGTTAAGGGTTTAGCGAACAGGGCTATGCAGCTAAGGCGGTTAGCCCTGCCCAATGCAAAATCGGGCCCAAGGTTCTTATCCATCAATAGCTTGAACAATTTGAAAGCAAACTGCCTTGTTTAAAGCTGAGAACATTGAATTTCTCTAAAGTTGTTAATATGACACTGCTTGAAAGTTGTAAGACGTGTTTGCTTGAGGTTCTGCTAGTACTGGAAAATGCTTTTCTACCTTTGAATAAAATCGTATACTTTTTGCCCACTGCTTCTATGGAGTCAGTTTGGATTACAGAGTTAACCTATTTTTTGGAGACATCTGCTGATGAAGTTAAGGAAAGAGTGATATTACTGCTTAACTTTAAATTTGAGAGTGATTTATCCAGAATCTTGTCACTTTATTTCAAGAAGATGGATAAGGTGTTTTGAGGTCAAATGATTAGAATGTATGTAGATGTCCCAGGAGAGATGTTCCTTTTTAACAATGAGACATTGTTCTTGGGAGCGACTTTTTCACTTGCATTGTAAATGCTTAATTTCCTATTTAAATGTAAATTCTACATTTTTTTTCTCTTCAGAACAACTTTGTGCCTTCTTGGACTTGCAGAAGATTTCAGTGCAATGAGGGCTGGCTGCTTTTGGGTGGGGCACTTTTGGGGGAGTTAGGTGCTTGTGAATTAATGCTGGCAGAGTAATGCCTAAACCCATTTGTTTTCCTTCTCTCTTTTCCTTTATTTTATAACCCCATTATTTTATATATTCTCCCCTTAATTTTAATGTGGTTTAATGAATAAAGTGTATTGTTTCTCTTAAGATTTTTTTCTTGACTATGATTTTTGTATATTGCAGTCTAAGGGGTATGTTTACTAAAGTGCGGTAAACGTGACTAATGCGTGTTATACGACGTTAACGACCATAAGTGCCGTATAACGCGTGTACCGATGCGCTAACGACCGTTAACGTAATACTATGCGTGTTAAGCATAGTTAACGATCGTAAAGTCCCGCGGCGCGTTAAAACAGCGCAGAAGGTGGAGAGTGGGCGGAGAGAAGAGGTCAATGGGCGGAGAGTGGGCGGGGAGAGGTTCCCCTCACACTAACGCACTGAATTCCTGAGCTCAATTCCAACGCGAATGAAAACCTGTCATTAAAGGCATTTAAAGGGAAGAGAAACCATTTCCGTCAGCAATGTACAGAAAAACCGGGGAAACCCACAAAACGTGAGCAGTGTGATACATGTGCACAGAACAAAATTTCACATAAAATGTTAAAAATGACCACAAGAAACATTTTAAAAAGCATAATTCAGCTGGGCAACAGTGATAGAAATGGGCAACAAGGAACAACACTCCCTGGAAAGCACCAAAAAAAAAAGAAATGATGTGTGGAAGGGTCTACGCTCCGCAGACCCTTTCAAAAATCATTTCATTGTAATGGAGCTGTCCTGGGAGTGTTGTGTAATGTTGCCCAATGATATCATTGTTGCCCAGCTTGGTTATGGGTGTGTGCCCCTTTTTTGAGGTCTTTTCTGAGGTTTATGTGCACCTTTGTTTGCATACAAGGTAAATGAGGCCACAGTAAACCTGTTGCAGAGCAGGGTTTCTGACTCGTCAGGCCGGTTTAACTAACTCCAGGGACTCCACTGTCTCTGTGGCCACAGTGTGGTGCAACAGACACAGCCAGTGCCTGTAAAACCAGAGGGTTACAGGTTCAAATCCCAGCTGGAGCTCCTGCCAACCCAGTCCCCATAGTTTTACCCACCACTAAACAGTGATAGTAAAGACACTCCTTTATTGCAGAGAACATACGCATGGCCTATATTTTACCACACCAAACACAGACACCAGAAACAGGCACATTACCTAAAGCAGAGTCCCGCAAATGCAGTCCTGGAGGGCCCCACACCATTCCGGTTTCTTGCTGCCTCTAATAAAGATGCCTGTGCTGCATAGCTATGCACCACCCCCATGGTATGCAGATATAGCTCATGCATATTTATGAGGGACAGCATGAAAACCCAAACAGTGTTTGGAACACCAGGACTGGAGTTGGGGAACTCTGCCGTAAAGCAGCAGCCAACAGGGCCACACACCCACCCACAGGCCCCATTGGCCAATGCCTCCTGGAGAGGCAAGACATTGGGCCCTGCCTGTATCTGCCAATACTAGCAGTTGCATACCTTAGCAATGCCACCCTACACCTGGGTATATGGTACACAGCTATCAAACGTTTCCTATGATAACTGGCAGATATCAATTCCTACATTAAGCACATTTTGCTCATTGAGCTCCACCATAACAATCATTCTGATGTCTGCGGTGTGTGCTGCAGGTCTGGTCTCTGACAGTGTTCACCACCCTGGGGAGTGACCCCCCAACAGTCTTGTGTACCATATCCATGCCTGTACTATGCCCATGACTGGTGTGGTGGGTATGGCTGCTGACCACCTCTATAGTAGCACAATGCTGGCATAGGTGTGGGGGTGGCTGTCTGTCTATCCAGTGTGTGGTGGCTGCAAACACCTTCCACAGCCCACACTGCCACAATGTTGCCAGTATTGGGCTGCCAATGTGCATAATGAGGAGCAAGGTACCATGGGTATAGGCCGGACAGGGTGGCCTGGCCAGGGTGCATCTGCACAGGGCATAGGGCAGTGACAGGCACATTGTAGTGCCCGGCCACCACCTACACAGACAGGGTGACCTCAGTATATCCTGCTGAGAGATCACTCTCACCCTGACTGTGCAGTGACCACAGCATGGCTGGGCACTCCTATAGTGCTATCTAGTATTTCTCTCATGTGATAAATATGGGTTTCCTTTTGGGGCCCAGTCACTGATGTATCTGCTTGCTGTGTATGCTGACATCCCAGTTCTGGGTGCAGGCATCTCCACTGGGCACTAGCAGACTGTTTGCAGCTGGTAGATGTTGTGATGGAGTGGCTTGCAGGGTGCAGTGGCTGATGGCTTGCACCAGGGGAATATCAGATAGTGGTGGGGTGCAGCATACCATATCCAGGCCTAATGTCTGTCTGCTATTGTGTTATGGCTGTGTACAGAGCTGTATTGACTGCCCTGTGGTGTGTCTGTTCCTCAGCAGGACTAGGGTTAATGTTCCCCTCTACTGCCACCTTTGCAGGGAGGTAGACTGTGGATCTTTTGATGGGAGGCCCTGTTTGCCACCCTCGGCCCTGGGGGAGGGGGATGGTGGTGGTGCATGGGGGCTACACCTGACTGAAACAGACAGGGATGTCCAAGGTGTTGCTGCAGAAACTACCTATCTCACACAGTAACACTGCTTTGGACCTGTGCCATGGTCTCTTTCAGCCATGGACGGTGCTGTGGACCTAGTGCGGGGCACCTCACTGCACCCTCAGGGTGAGCACAGTACCCGCACAATGTGACGGTGTGTAGCTACTCTGTGCCAGTACAACACACGGTCAGTACCCCCTATCAGGCCGAGGTGCTATGGGGGTGCATTCCCCATGGTGTGTATCTGTGGACAGCTGATTTGCATGTGCAGTGCATCATGGGTGTGACTGGCACAATCCAACCCTGTGAAAATCCAGCACCTGCTCACAGGCTCTGATAAACCATAGGCCATCACACGTACATCTGTTAGCATAATGCATAGGTGCAAGACACCCTAAAGAGTCTGTAATAGAAGGTGCCCACGCTGGTAAAAACACACGTACCCACGCACGATTGTACGCGCGCAGCTACGCACGCAGCCTCGCATGCACCAACGTACGTGGCTAGGCACACTCCGAGGGTGCATTTCTGACACCACTACTCAACGTAAAGAAAAACATGCCTCCTCATACCCTATGTAATATACAGGGTGATGCCTGGGACAGCCTTCTGTGTTAGGCACACTGGGGACTCGAACCCATGCTGCCTGTAACAGCGGTCAGTACCGTAACCATTGTGTTACTGCTCTGTTTCAGTGCTTTGTGTCTGTACGCCTTCTTACGATTAACGCGCAGTAACATGCCACGGCGCCTTGTAACGCTCGTTAGTTTTTGGAACGCGCGTTAGTGGTAACGATGTACCGCCCATGTCCTTATTTGGGGTTTCTGTCACTACCGCGGCTCCTAACGTGAATTGCACTAACGCAGTTTAGTAAACATACCCCTAAGTTACTTCAAGCAAGTGGATACTTCTATTAAAATTTAATTTTCAAAAATACTTTTTTTTTTTAAAACGTCTTCGCCCTTTTTTGAAAACCTAAGTAATCTGGCAGAAGCTTCAGATCTGGAGAGAGTTGCACCCAAGCAAGTAGGCCAGCTGAGAAACAAAAAGCTGGTTTAAAATCCAGAAGATGATGTAAAAGCTGGACATTGAAGCTGTCCACTTCCCTGCAACCACAAGCTCCATGACAGGGAGTAAACTTCCCAGGGGATTATCAAATCTAGATCTATTCCTAATGCCATTAGCCTAAAAACCCCACAAAATTCACATGGCAGATAGTGAAGAGACTGCAAGTGAGGATAAATATGGTTATATAACTTTGCCCCTGTCAACCACTGGGCTGCAACTTTTTGAACTCTTTGTAATGGTTTGAAAGACACTGCTGGAAGCCCATATAATAATATCAAAATGTACAATAAAGTAGACACCCAGGAAGGAGTAGATAACATGAGGAAATATCTAGCAAAGCTTGAAGAGTGGTCAAGAATTTGGCAGCTGAGATTTAATGTGAAAATGTGCAGGGTCATGCATTTGGGCTGCAAAAATCCAAGGGAATGGTATAGTGAAGTGCTTTTGTCCATGAAAGGAGAGTGAGACCTGGGGGTGATTTTTTTTCTGATTATCTAAGGTGGCTAAACGGGTTAAAAAGGCAAAGGCGAAAGACAGGCAGATGCTGGGGAATAGAGGGATGGCCTAGTGGTTTGGGCAGCAACCTAGCACCAGGAAAAACCAGCGTTCAGATCCCAATGGCATGCCCCAGGCAAGCAATTTAACCCTCTATTGCCTCAGGTACAAAATTAAGAGTGTGAGCCCTTTGGGGGCAGGGAAATGCATACTGTAACCGAAGGTAACTCACCTTAATCTTCTGAAAAAAGCATGAGCTTAATACTAATAATAAAAGGAGAAGAAGGTGATGGTGCCTCTGTATAAGAGAGACCTCATTTGGGGTATTGTGTGCAATTCTGGAGACCACACTTTTAAAAATATATGAACAGAATGGAGTCGATGCAGAAGGTGGCTACCAAAATGGTCACTGGACTTGATATAAGGCATATAGGGACAGACTGAAATAGTTCAATATGTATACTTTGGAAGGAGATGGGAGATATGATAGAGATGTTTAAATACCTCCATGGCATATCACAGGAGAAGACAGGGCCGGTGCTAGGGTTTCTAGCGCCCCCCTGCAACCTATAAATCAGTGCCCCTCCCTCATTATTATTAACGTTGGCTGCACCCTACTTTCCTTTTCCCCCAAACCGCTTTGTGAACTCTTTTCAAGCAATATTAGTATTTCTCCTTCAAATCCGGCGTTGTAAGAAAATTGCAGCGAAAGAGCAATTGCATAGCCAAAATAAAAATAATTAGCAGTAAATACTTAGCATCATACAAACAGGGTGTGATAATCCAAAAAAAAAAAAAGATTCTGGTCATCTCACTAACAACAACATGAACAATCTCCAGTGACAGGCATATTGTGAACTAATATAAAACACTGCAAAAGTCACTCAAGATCTACAAGGCCAAATCTACCATACCATACCATACCAGCATACACTTCCAAAACTCATACAAAATACTGCAATGAGCCGCAAAACCTCCATACACCTATTTGAAAAGCTGTACAAGTCAAATTGCTACAGTATAGATGCCTACGTACAAACTCCATGTTGACAGAACACCTGGCCTTGGTCGCACACTCAGAACACAGATTCTCACCAAGTACAGAATAAGTAACCACAATCTAAAGTAAAGATAAAAATATGTAGACAAAAATTAAAATGAAACCCCAAGAAACTAGACACCGCATGCGGTGCCACAACAGATAAGAGAGGCAGTTCCCCATACTGTGTGAAATGTAAAGATAGTGCAAAATCCAATCACTAAATTGAAAATAAAATGATTTTTTTCTACCTTTGTTGTCTGATGATTTTTGATCATGCTGGTCCTGATCTGAGGTTTCTGTTGTCCTCTGTCTTCTCTTAGCTCTCTTTCTATGGTCTATAGTCCATCTGCCATTTCTTGTCTCTCCTTTTGCTTTCTTCATTTTCTTCCATCAGTCTTTTTCCAGTCCCAGTAACCCTCCCCAGAATCAACCCCCTTTATAGCCTCCCCTCCCGGTGTCAACCCCCTTGCATTCCCAGCACTGCCACTGGTATCTATTCCCTTCCAGTCCCCCTCCTTCTCCATTGTCCAGCCCCTTCTAGTCCAAATACCATCCCAGGTATCAGTGAACTTCTTGTCCCAGTGCCCCCTCCCATGTCAGTTCCCTTCCAGTCACCTCTCCTCTGTCCATCCCCCTTCCAGTCCCATCCCCAAGTGTCAGCTCCCTTCCAGCCCCTATCTTCTCTCCATTCCCCTCCTTCCCCTCTTTTCCACTCCCTTCCAACCCCCACCTTCCCCCCTGTAAGTTCTCTTTCAAATCCCCTCCTATTACCCAGCCACCTTCCAGCCCCATTCCCAAGAACCTGCTTTCTTCCAGCTCCCCTGTCTGTTCTCTTCTAGCTCCCCCCAGTATTTGCTCCCTTGTAGCCCCCATGTCTGTTCCCTTTCAGCTCCTCATGTCTGCTCCCTCCCAGCTCCACTCTGTCTCTTCTCCCTTCCAGCTCCCCCCATGTTTGTTCCCTTACATCTCCCCCAGTGTCTGCTCCCTTGTAGCCCCCATGTCTGCTCCCTTCCAGCTCCCCCCAGTGTCTGCTCCCTTGTAGCACCCCATGTCTGCTCTCTACCAGCCCCCCATGTCTGCTCCCTTCCAGCTCCCCCATCTCTGCTCCCTTCCACTCCTCTGTGTCTGCTCCTTTGTAGCCCCCCATGTCTGCTCCCTTCCAGATCCCCTCGTCTGCTCTCTTCCAGCTCTCTTTTGTCTGCTTACTTCCAGCCCCCTAGTGTCTGCTCCCTTGTAGCCCCCCATGTTTGCTCTCTTCCAGCTCCCCATGTCTGCTCCCTTCCAGCTCCCTGCAGTATCTGTTCTCTTGTAGCCCCCATGTCTGCTCCCTTTCAGCTCCCCCCATGTCTGCTCCCTTCCAGCTCCCCATGTCTGTTCCCTTCTAGCTCCCCCCATGTCTGTTCCCTTCCAGCCCACCCCACCCCCCATGTTTTCTCCTTTCTGGCCCCATCTGTTCCCTTCCAGCCCACCCCCCCATGTTTTCTCCTTTCTGGCCCCTTTCCTTCCCTCCCCTTCTCTCCTCTCCTCTCACTGACTCATCCTTCAAGAAAAGAAAGCAGTTGCAGGAACATTTCTCTGTTCCCGCGGCTCTGCTCTCTTAAACTGCTGGGTCGTGTGAGAAACAGGAAATGCTTGTTACTGCTGCAAACACCACAGTCCAGCAGTTTAAAAGAGAGCAGAGCTGCGGGAATATAGAAATGTTCCTGTGGCTGCTTTCTTTTTTGAAGCGGTGGGTGGTGGGCGGCTAACAATGCCACCCCTCGCCCCCCCTCCCCGCCGCCGCCGCCGCCGCCAGTGCCCTCCTGACACGCTTACCGGATAGCGCCAGCCCTGGGAGAAGAGCCTCTTTCAATTGAAAGTAAGCACTTGAACAAGGGGGCATAGGATGAAGGTGAAATTGGATAGACTCCAGAGTAAATTGTGGAAATATTTCTTTAAGGAAAGAGTAGTAAATGCATGGAATAATCTCCTAGTGGAGGTAGTACAGGCAAGGACTGTATCTGAATTCAAGAAAGCATGGGACAGACACAGAGAATCTCTAAAAGAAAGTTTAGCAGTCGATATGGAAGCACAGACTGGATGGACCATATGGTCCTTATCTGACACCATTTTTCTATGTTTCAATGTTAGTACTGCAGTGATCCAGTGGAGAAAGGACCAAACACCGTTTCACAGTTCTAGAGTCCCTGTGCTCCAAATTATACCTAAATCTGAACACTAGCTGCAAATTATAAAAAGATCTTCTAACAAGCTCTTTAACATAAGGGCAAAATGACAATTGGGAGCTGACCAAAATGCCCAAATAACGGGTTTGCTGTACTATAGCAACTGCGCACATGGCAATGATGAATAATCAATATTTCAGCCTTTAGGAATTTCAGCCTCAGACCTTGTGCCTGTAACCAAACTGCCACCAGCTGCATACAATAGGTGAAGGATACCAAGGCGGCATCCACAAGACACATCTTATGTTCTGCTGCTCTTTTACAATGAGATCAGAAACCCATATTGAAGCAACAATTCCAATATTCCATTCCCTTTTATTCCCCCCTGCATACAAACAACAGAATTAAAACTATGATTTGCTCCTTTAGAATTATATTTTCTTTTTCTATCGTTCTATATTCAATAATACATGAAAGTATAAATGTAAATTCTTACAGAGTTTGCCTTAGGGGCGTGATCCAAGCGTGTCCTAAGCTGAAGGCCTTGGTGAGTTCTCTGCCAAATTTCAGCCTCAGACCCCAGTATGTCTAACGCTAGCTCTGAATCCTTGGCTGGGGGTTTTGCCGCATGTACCCCTTAGATTTAATAGTAGTATGAGGCTGGTGAATACAACTGCAGGAAGTCACAGTTCCTTATGCACTGACTTGGCAGGTGTGTATCACCGTGACCTCCATAAACTGCTAGGAAATATTTCACAGATGAATGGAACATTCTTAATCATTGCCATTTCAGAATTCAGCAAGTTGCTGATGCCCGAGCCTGCAAATGAAAAGTGCATTTAGAGGGAAGTATATTATCCTATAAGAAATGTTAAACATAAAATTACAATTTTAAGAAGGTCAGAACTTAGGTTTCTCTTCTGCTAGCATGACAAGAGTAGAAAAGAGTCATTGTAGCCTGTTCCTTTCATTATTCTATTGTAGGACGTGTCAATAGTTCTGAAGCTTTGTTTTATAGTACTGAAGCTCTGTTTCTTTTTGAATAGAGTTGAAAGGAAGAGGATAATTCTTAAAACATTAATCATATAACAATCAGTTTATCTCAGTGCATAAACTCCACAAGTATGGCAATTACATAAAGATATATGGCCACAGTCAGTCCATAAGGGTAATTTTATAGCAGGATGTGCAGGCCGGAAAGGCACATGTGCACATATGTAGCATCTATTTTGTAAAGGCAAAGAGTGGAGGAGTAGCTTAGAGCACCAACCTAGAACCAGAAAGACCAGAGTTCAAATCCCACTAACACTCCTTGTGGCCTTGCACAAGCCCTCCATTGCCTCAGGTGAAAACTTAGATTGAAATCCTTTGGGGATAGGGAAATACCAACTGTAACTAAATGTAAGTTGCCGTGATGAGCTACTGGAAAAGTGTGAGCTAAATAAAAGACAGCATATGTGGCTTTATGAAATTACCCCATTCATATTAGGAACACACATTTACACTTGTTCTGAGGCAGCTGTAATTGTATATATACATGTGCCAGTAAGAATATACACACGCGTCAATCCTGTTTCCAGTTCACCTATCCTTTGCCTGCGAGAACGCCTACATGTATATTGCATAAAAGTTAAAGCTGTGTTGCATGTTTATACCCCCAGAACATTTTATAAGCCCCTTCTAAAATTATCCCATCTATTAAAGTCTGACAGCTGAATAGGCCAGCATAACCGTTTAGGCTAAACGCATAAGTGGTTTTGAATATTGACTTGATCATTTTTATTGGATTTTGGGAAGTAATTGAAGGTCCACGTCGCATTATATGTCACATTTAATTATGAGAAGAAAAACTGTGTGACACTCAGGGCTGCTGAGAGAATTTAATGTACTCAAAGACTACTCAACTGGCTGTTGATTTGAAAGTTTTAAGAATAACGTAAGGAAGCAGAGGAAACTAGGGCACCTTTCAACAACTTAATCACATTGATACAGACACAGCCGAAAACACAATCATTAAAAGTTGTCAAGGGACTGTCAGATATTTTGAACTTTCCGACTTCGGTTCTCTCTCTAATCACAGCTCTTTCTACTACAGAAGTTCAGGGCACTATCTAGTCACCTGGGAAAGTACAATCCAAAACTCGTTTTTTAATGACCCTAAACACAGCAAACATAAAAACTTGAAAAAAATAAAGACTTTCTATTGGAACTAGGCTTTCCTTTTCCACCACTTTGATAAACAGAACTATATATATCGATATGGTGGTTCACATGAATTTTGTTCCAGCGCTGGGCCCTGATGCAGGCCTGTATGCCAAAATATGTCAGACTACTGAATGATCCTTATTTGAAAAGGAAAGTTTGCTGATTTATCTCCTTTGGTAGCTTGAGCTGGAGTGCCATTTTGAACCTGGAGCTGCTTTCAGCAGGAGATCCTAGTACTAACGGGGGGTGGTATCGAGGGGTGAGGGGTGTGCCGGAGGACCATTCAGGTCAGCAGATCGATGTTGGGGAGTAGGAATTCATGTCAGGAAGGGGGGGGGGGTTGCAGGAGGAGTTGATGATATCGGGGGAGGCACTTAGGTATGGCTCGGGGCAGGTATAAATGGCGGCATTTATGTTACAGCCACATGTATTCCTCTTGTGAAATGCACGTCAATATTTTAGGTGCACCCAAACCACTCTGGTTCCACATCCTAACCACACCTTGCAATCTGCACATGGTATGGATCGCCATGTATATTTGCTCATGTAGACGATCTACATGTCTAAAAGCCACTATTTACATATAGAGATGCTTCTAAAATACCCCCCTTTAAGTATATATTACAATACATACATATTGCATTATATGAAGCATTTAATGCTGGCATACCTGGAGATGGCATTAGCATGGGATTGAAATAATGGGCATCCTTCTGTAAAGTATGCATGTTTTGATCAAAACAGCCCCCAAAGAAAAAGGGACGTGCAAGGGTCTGTGGGTACTTTGTTCCTCAACCATTTTCAAAGTGAGTCTGTGTTTTCACTTTGAACAATTGGTGCACAGTTGACAAGTAAGCAGTACCTAGGGACTTTGCAGCTGTACAGATAGTATGAAAAGTGCCGCCAATGTAGGTCATTTTATAAACCTTTTCTGTATGTAAAATGCTGATTTATAGGCAGACAAGCTATCTTCAACTTAGGTCATGCCTAAAAGTGTGCCAGTGCATTTAGGAGCGTACTTGTCGGCATGCTTGGGGAGAAGGTTTGGATGCCACATGGGTAGAGCAGCGCCCACGATCTAGAGGCTATTTCTGCTGGTCTTATGCTAGTCTTTTATAAAGACACTTAGAAGCCCTTTTATTAAAGGTGCGCACTTACTGTAGGACTAGCGACTATGACATTGTGTGTCTCTCATGAGCTGTCGGGGGCATGCCTGGCATGTTCCTAACAGCGCACATTCATGAAGGCTAACTCGCAAAACATTTAACATGGCTGCACATGACGATACCCAAAGGGGTGTCATTGCAGTATCGCTCATTGGCACATTGCCACTTAGCAGAGCAATTGCCCTCTCACTAGGGTCAATGTGCTCTCTATGTCCACACTTCGCCCATCCCCCACCCCAAAGTGACCGATTACTGTGCGCTTTGATGTGCGATTGCTGGTATGCCAGCACATTGGTATTTCAGTTAGTGTAACGATAACCGGTTACTGTGCTCTAATAAAAGGGCCCCGTAGGCCCCAGAGCGGCTTTATAAAATAGGCCAAAAATAGGTGCTTCCCCCCTCCAAACCTAGGGACCTTAATATAAAATTGCCTTTCACATGTCTAGGATTGTTTCTCTCCCTCTCTCTTTAGCTCTCTGTTCTCACCCCTAAAATCTTCTCCCTACCCGAAGCAGCAGCACGGATACAAAGCAGATATACAGTACATGCCCTTAATCCGCAACCTGCCCTTCACCTGTGGACTGCAGGTCAGGGAGGAAGAGGAGGAGTAGAATAGGATCAAATGTATGCGGTTCTGCTTCGTCCAGATCTAGAAGCGGGCATAGACCACATAGGCAATTGTCTAGGGCACCAAATTTTGAAAGCATCAAATATCTGGGCTACACGGGAGCCTGGTTCTATTCGCTTTAGGACCATGCTCTATGACCTTTGGGGAGAAACCTCCTCTCCGAGAATTCTCTAGTCCTGTCTATGGGCACCAGCATCTTAAATCTAGCCCTGGCTCTGTCACCTCCAGCAGCCTTCCTCCTTTCCCCCTTCCTATGCTGCCCTTTCCATATAGATAGAAAAGAGATACAAAGTTACTAAATATTATCTGTATAAAGTTACTAAATATTATCTGTATAAAGTTAAAAAACTATGTTCCATGTAATGTATACATTAGTGTACAAATTTGTTTACTTTGTTCCATGTAAACCGCCCCTGATCTCTGGAAGGGGCGGTATAGAAGAATTAGATAAATAAATAAATAAATAAAAATAAATACAATGAAATGAGCAGCAGGGAAAGAATTCAGAAAAAGATAGATAAGAAAAAAAAAAATCTGAGGAGACACTGAGAACAGTGATTAGGAAAAAAAAAATCCTGAAAGGTAAAAACTGTTTTCTATCTATGTGTTTGATTATGTAACTTTTGGATGTTTTTAAATTTGCAGTGCAATGTGAGCCCTTCAGTCAATGGTGACTTCTGGCAACCTTAGGATCACCAGAGTTTTGGAGCTGAGCTGGGCTCTGCAGGGCAGGGGTCGTCCCTCCTTGGGCATCTTTTCCCCATATATTTCGAAATGACCAGTCTAAGTAGATTTCAGTAATTTCACAAGTTTAAAAAGACAGTAGCAGCCCTTCTCGAGTTATAAGTACAGATACATCCATATATACAGGGTGGCCCAAAAAAAGTGAGAACATCTCATAAATTAAAAGCTTAAATAGTTTATTTACCTTTTTTAGCTATATAACGTCTTTATTTCGACAATTTCCGGTCGCCACCTTTTTTTTTTGGAATTTGTCAATCGTTTACATCTGTCTTTTTGAATTTTTAAATAACTTATATGCTACGAGATGTTCTCACTTTTTCTGGGCCACCCTGTGTATGCTTAAATGTTATTTTATGCATCTTCTCCTACCAGGGTCGAGAAGACTGCATTAGAGGGGTGTGAAAGAAAAGCAACGGTCTTTGCCTCTGTCCCACTGAAAGAGGGGACAGGAGGTGGTTACAGTCCATGGAATTGGGGGCACTATCCCAAAATCGAGGACAATCCCCAAAAATCAGGGATGTCTGGTAACCTTTGGTCTTCTTGGCAAGTTGTGACTGGAAGTAGATTGCCAGGTCTTTCTTCTGTGCAGTGAGCTTGCAGCCCCTGGTACTCCAAGGTAGTCACCCACCCAAGTACTAACCAGTCCTAAGCCTGCTTGGCTTCAGAGATCAGTCAAGAGCAGGTTTATTCAGAGGAGCTGAAAGCTCCATTTTTTTTTTTTTTTGAAACTTTTATTTTCATTTTGCAACAAACAAAAGAAACAACACACCAAAAGAGACAAAACAAGTATACAATAAGGAAAAGTAAACCCATTACCCCCCACCCCGGTGCTTCTTCTTCTCTACCCGTTTGTATCAGCATGTGAGCGCTTCCAATGAACAGTGATTATACATCAAACGATCAAAAAAGTATCCACAATACAGCATGATCATGAGACAGAGATATATACAAAGTTAGACAGTCAGATGAGAGCATTTAGCAAAATGTACAGATTCATTAAACATCTTCCATTAAGACCAATGAGAAGGAGTCTGAACGGAGGAAGCGCACAGACGAGGTGTTTGTTCATATTTACTGTAGAGACAGGCATGATTCCACCATTCATTGAGGCTCAGATGGGAACTAATTTCCCAGTATTACTTAATGAGGGAAACAGCAATGCCAAGCATAAAGTTCAAAAGGAGATAAGCCATTTCTTGGGAGAGAGGGGATCCCCGCAACTGGGCGAAGTCCCACTATCCTCCAAGAAAGGGACTCCTGAGAGTGCAATATAGACTAAATACGACCCCAGACCCGACGCCAGTTATACTGTAGTGCGGGATATTCATGCATAACATGAAATGAAGTAATAAACCAATGGCCACAGGACGTGTCCAGCAACCCTTACCCTGAGTAGTGTTCCATTTGTCTAAACTGTGAGGAGTGTAAAAACACCGGTGGGCTAGAAAGAAGAGGGTCTGAGTGAGTGAGGCGGGTCGGGAACCCGTGTCCCTCTGCTCCAGATAAGGCTCCATTGCTCCGAGGTTAAAATCACATGCAATTCTCTCTCCCATACTTTCTGCGCTATAGAGGTATCTCTAGTGATAGCATTACATAAGGTTTAATAAAATTGGATGCTACACCCGGTGAACTACCGAGAGATCGGAAGTTTCCAATCAACCTTATGCAGAGAGTGCCGATGGCGGGAGTACTCTAGTGCTCCGAATGCAATGCTGAAGTTGCACTGACCAGAGTCAGGAGTCGAAAGGTTGCATAGGAGTATTAAAGGCACCTAGAGTGTCGAAAAACATTGGTGGATAGTGGGAGTCTAATGGGAGAGTCATACCAGGGAGTAAGGTAAGAGGAATCGGTGAGCAAAGGCCCGCTACTATATCTAGCCACACAGGTCTGCTCGGTACTGGAGCTTCCAACCAACAAGCACCTTGTTTGAGAAGAAAAGATTGAGGGAACACTTGAGTAAAATCGCCACCAAGTATTAATGGAGCATTGGCGGAGGCCGAGGCCAACTGCGCAAAACTTGCATAGTAAGCAGGGTTGTCCACATTCGGGACATAGTGCAAATACACGTGAAGTCACTATCTCCAACCTCAAGGTGTACACGGGCCCATCTACCCTCCATGTCAGCGCTAATATCAGGTACAGTAGCGTGCAAAGATTTCTTAACCAGAATGGCTATCCCGTACCATTTAGAAACGGTGGGAGAATAGGCAGCTACTATGTGAGGCCTAGCATTGAGTTGCAGTGTTTCAGCAGAGTGTAATGCGTTTCCTGAAGAAACACCTAATCAACGTGTTCGTGGCTAAGATAGCTAAGGATTTTCTTTCTGCTGAGTGGACCAGCAATACCTTTGACGATGAATAATAAGATTTTACATGAGGCCATTCATAAAAGTTAAGATTCTGAGCATGATAGCACACATAATTTCACTGTGTCCCTCAAACTGACTGTATCTGGCTGTACACATGACATAGGAAAATAAGCTAATATAATACAATGAAGCGCCCCACATTAACAAAAAAAACCGCAGTACGGTAGAGGAGAAGCAAAACGCCAAAATTACTGGCGACCATGTGTCTGCGGGGAGAAACCCCAGAGAAGGCCGAAATTGAAAAAACATATAACCTGTAGGACTGTGCGTGCTCCGAATCCGACCGAGGCACACATCATGAAGGGATAGGAGACCAAGAACAAAAGTCATACAGAGAAAGAAAGAAAGTCCAGGCTATTTCTGTGCTGGGCTATGACCGCCGCATCGGGCCCTTCAAAATGGCGGACAGAGCCGGCAGATAAGAGTCCAAGATTTGGGATTAGCGCATCTGTTCTGCTTCTTTGGAGTCCAAAAATGTTGATAATAGATCAGGATCCTCGAACGTCCTGGTCTGGTTGTGGAGAGTCACTCGGAGCTTCGCTGGATACAACAGGCCAAAGCGAGCCTGTAGCTGTTGAAGTCGAGGGCGAAGAGCAAGGAGTTTCTTCCGACGGTCAACGGTAGGCTTTGCCAAATCAGGAAAGAAGGAGACCTTACGACCTTCATATTCCAAATGATGATTCGCTCGGGCAGCATGTAAAATTTGTTCCACTTGTTGATATCGTAGCAAGCTAAAGATAATAGGCCGGGGGGTCGTGCGGTTGAGCGCCATGCGGGCAGGAACACGGTGTGCTCGATCGATTTCCAGTTCTCTGTGAAAAGTGATCTTCAGCAAGGAGGGAAGAGTTTTGAGCAAGAATTCTCTTATATCTCCGGCTTCCACCCCCTCCGGCATTCCGAGGAGCCTCACATTGTTGCGACGGGCGCGATTATTGCTATCTTCCAACTCCTTTTGAAGATTCTGTATCTGGCGCTCAGCCTCGTCCAGTTTGCCCAAGCGCACCTCGTGCGAGTCGAGGACCCCCGCCATATTGTCCTGCCGTAATGAAAGACCTTCAAGTCGGTCTTGGAGCACTCCAAAGTCTTCTCGCATGGCTCGAAGCGCTTCTCCATTAGACTGCACCAATTCCTTCACGCCGCGTATTTCCTCCAAAATCTCCAGGTGCATTGCGGGGTTTTCACGAAATGGAACCATCTTCTGCGGGGAGGATACCTCTGTTTTGGAGCGTTTTCCGTGAGAGGAAGAAGGAGACCCGAAGTCCAAGCGCGCTGGTTTGTGGGCCGCCATCCCCCCCGAGGTGCCCCGGTCAGCTCGGAGCGAAATAGTAAATTTATATAGGTATTAAGTCAGGATTCTGAGTAGGCCTCTCGGGAGCTTCAACGCAAAGCGTCCTACCCGCTGGACATCAGGCTCCGCCCCCCTGAAAGCTCCATTTTTACATATTTACAGGTGTGCCATTCTGCAGGATATTCGGCGGTACTGACACGGTTTGTACCACTGAATATTCGTGGGTGCCGTTGCTATACATCCCGATGCTAACTGGTTAGCATTGTGGTGTTCTGGCGGCAGTCTAGGGCGACATCCACAGTGGCTTAAGTCAGATGCAGGCAACCCTGCCCTAACTTTCATTGCAGAATCGAACAAGACAGTGGCACAATATCACCACTCTACAGTTAGCTTTGTGGCAATCCGGGCAGTCCAGATATCCAATGCCAAGGTTTTAAGTTTAGGGCTGATGGGGCAATTGACATTTGCAATTTCTCCCGATCCTGCTCCTAATTCTTTCTACTGAAGTCAGCAATGCAAACTTGGATTGTCTGATGCAGATTGATTTTACCATTTCCAGACTCCGACCTGCAATTCTTATTCTCTTCATTACTTTAAAACCATTGAAAGCCCTTTTTGCATCCAAAGACATAATTAACTGAAATGGCTTTGATGTGGAACACTGAATCACCTTCAAAAGCCTGTACGTGCAGTCTACAGAATTGATTTAGATAAGACATGCTGTACAAAATGGTTTAGTACTCTCCTAAACAACCTAGCTATTTTCATTCAATGAAAATTGAATAAAATGTTTTATGAATTACATGTACAAGGGTATGTAGATACCCAGGAGCAGTTTCCAGGGGTGGGGTTAGGGTGGAGAGTACACTTTGATATTTCCAAAACCACACATAATTTTTCATGGAAAATTTACCTGCACAGTAGCAGATCCAAATCTGTGTGCCTTCCTATTGAAAACTAATATAAAGTCTGTAGGTAAAAAGTATCCACAGATTTTACATATACAGTTGTCAACAGTATTGCATTTTAGGTATGTTGTGTACAATAACTTGAGAAAAAATTGGAAATATTCCAACTGTATGCCATTATAATATTTTAATAGTACGTTCATAGCTATACAACCAAAAAATGATGTCTGTGCAACTTAAACATAGTAATTTCTGAGAAATAAAACAAAAGATGGCCTGGGCAGGGTTAATGACACCTTCGCTAATATTTGGTTGCACAAACTTTGACAGTGACGACAGCCTCCAAATGTTTCTTGTAGCCATCTATACGTTTTGTACATCTGTATGCTGGTAGTTTCTCCCACTCTTCAACTGCAGTTTGTTCCAGCTCATGAATATTTCCAGGATTCCTTTTGCAATAAAGGAGCAGAAAATGGCTACAGCCCCACTGATGAGGCCTTCATAAAACCAATTATATTTAAATGGACCCAACTTGGACAAGTTTTGGCATGAAAGCCTACGCCACTTGAAAACTTGAATTAATCGGCGGTTACATAACCGACAGAAGGCCTGAGAGAGAGGAGGGCATCAAGAAATACATTGATGAGATGCTTCTTGAAGCGTCCAAGCTCTCTGACTGAAGTGAAGATTGGAAGCCACAGAATGAAGAGATGTGGACACGAGTCACCAGAGACTGCAGTAGCAACAATCCAACTCCTCTAGTCCTCAAATTGAAGAATCAGTATGCAGCCAGTGAAAGCATCCCTGGAAAGGGAAGAACCAGAGCTCGAGCACCCCAAAGTTGCAGAATTGGTGACCACAAGGAAGTGAAAGGCAGTGGTGATTGGTGACTCTCTTCTGAGGGGTACCGAGGCGTCCGTCTTCTGACCAGATTGGATGTCCAGAGAGGTGTGCTGTCTGCAGGTGACGAAATCTGAGATGTTACTGGTGGACTACAGGGGATTGGAGACCACTTGTTCTGTTCCTTTGCACTAGTCCTTCTCCTACTGGGCCTAGATCTCTCAGAAGCATCAACTGACTTTTTTCCTGCACTTCTAGTAACATTTTCCTACTTATCTCTCTCAGAGAATGAGTCTGATCTCTGGAGTTTAGAGAAACAGGAGTACTGTAAACAAGATACTGGGCTTAATAAACCTTTGGTCTGATCCAGTGTGACAAATTGCATTTTCGCGTTCTTATTGAGCAATATAATTTGATCAGACTTGATTTTAAACTTATGAGGCAGGAACCTGCACAGTGCTACAGATGCCTGATAGCTCTTTAGAATGAGGACTGATAGCAGGGCCATACCAAGAGCCGTGCAAGCGGTGTGGCCGCACGGGGCGCAAATACAGAAAGGGTGCTGATATCATCACTGGGCTTCCCCATCCCCAAAAGAACAAGCTACTGCATATGGGTGGGGCAGAGGGGGGAACCAGATTAGTCAGTCGTACAGGGAGCATTTCTAGTTTGGAACAGTCCTGAGTGATAGAGCTGTGACTTGTCTGTGTTCTCTCTTGTTTTACTTTATGCAGCCTCTCTGACTGGAACCACAAAGCCTGGGGGATTTTTAAAAAGTTACTTCTCAGACTCTACCAGACAGAAACAATGTTGCCTGTCTCTCTCTCAGTATGAGGTTTCTCTTAGCCCTGGAGTTTGAGAGCCTGTGAGGTTTTGAAACTCATTGCTGTTCCTGAGACAGATACAACTCTGCCTGTCCATCTCTCAGAGCCCTGTCCTGATCATTTCTGTGTTTGTTTATTTTACACTTTTTGCACTTTAGCAAAGTAAATTTGTGAAGAAACAATTTAAAGTTACGTCTCTCTCTGAACGGAGAATGAAAAATGTGCTCTGCTGGTACTTTGTTTTGGTTATTTAATGCTGTTGGCATCATCAGCCATAGGATTTAGGAGAAGGGAAGCAGGAATATATTAGTTGAGTCTCAAAAACTTTCTCAATATACCTCATATGTCTGCTTTCTCCCCCTCCCAAAACAGTTCTGTTGTATCTAGCCCCATAGGCTATATTGTAATGGTTCTGAAAGCAAATGGAAAGAATAAAGATTTGGTTCATTTGACCCCACAATCATTCAGTTATTTAAAGATATATGAACTGAAACTGTCCTACTTCATCGCATTTTACTATTCATCCAAAAATAAGCATCCCTAATGTAAACAGATGTAGTTTGTTTTTATCTCTCTCCCACCCCCCCCCCCCCCCCCCCCCCCCAGCATTCATATACTGTTATTTCCTACATCATGACTTGCGGTGTTAGAATTTATACTATGACTTTTATTAATCAAAGGTCATCATTACAATTTACTTAAGAAAGTGTTTGATTAGTTTCCAACAGCTGGTTAAAGGGATCAATGGGTAACGGTATCAGTAGAGTTGCTTTTCAACCGTTGGACAACCGTTTTATTCAGAATTATCAAATAATCAAAATATGGAAAGCTGCTAACCCTTATGGTTTGTGGCTGCCATCAGCCATGACAAGCACATAAATGAGTTAAGACTTAATTGTGCTGGTACCGCTGGAAAGAATGCATATTCCCTTTGTCACAATTCAATCACCAAGATTAAATTAGAACACTGTATCCTTAATTCCATAAGGACCAGAAGCATGTAAGAAAATGTACCGGGGTGATAATCCCTTAAACTAGACAGATGAAATGCATGGCTCATTTAACAAAAATGTCTGAGAAGTAGCAGTACACTATTTTGTCCGGTGGTTTATGTCCGTTTCAACTGCAGATAGATATTTGCCATCAATAAGTGAGTTTAAGCATACCATTCAAAATCCCCAGTTTATACACAGCCTGGATACAGTGTCTAAATCAATCTGAGAGCAGCTGTCTTCCACAGCCCAGACTGCATAAACTTCATAATGAATATATTTATTTATTTTTTTTTTATTTAGTATACCGCTACTTCCAGCGATTTGATTACAGATTGGAAATTGTCAAATCATGACAGGAAATTTTTGAGGTATAAACACATTGATTAGACAGGAAAGCACAGCACACAGAGAACTATTTTACAGGGAACATGGGCTATGGAGGGTTAAGTGGCTTGCCCAAGACCACAAGGAGCACCTGTGGGACTAGAAACCCCAGTCCTTCCGGCCCAAGGTTGCTGTCCTCTAGTGGGATTTGAACCCCTGACCTTCCGGCCTGAAGTACCTTGCCCCAACCACTAGGCCACTCCTCCACTTGACTCAAACTTGACTTCTAAATAAATTAGAAAAGCCCTTTGTACTTTAAGTAGAGATGAGTGTACACTATGGGGTATGTTTACTAAACTCCGTTGCTGTGCGGGTCCCCGTTAGTGTGCTGGTGCCATATAAGGAGTGGGCGGGCCAGGCAGAAAAAAGCAAAAAACCGGACCGTACGTGTGTGCGTCGCGCTAATGTGCGGGGCCCACATTAGCGCGTGGGAAGGCTAAGTGGGGCGCTGCTGCAAAACCAAACAACAGAGCCATAGTACAATGGTGAAGACACCGACCAACGGTGCAGGGGCCAGGAGTTCAAACCCCCAATGTGTTCAACAAAAAAGACCAGCTGAAGCACCAACATTTATGGGCAAAAGTGGTTAGGAGGCATATTAATTTTGGGCGGCAGAAGGTGGCGCACTGTTATTTTTATTACGGCATGAGGCGGAGCACTGTTTAGTGTGGGCGGCAGATGGCGGCGCATTGGTAGGTTTGGGCGGCAGAAGGCGGTGCGCTGATAAATGTGGGCAACAGAAGGTGGCAAGCCGGTGGGCAGAAGGCGGCGCGCTGATGTGTGAGGGGGAAGTCCAATAGTGGGAGGGATAAGTGGCGCGTTGATGTGCACATAACAGGAAAGGAGCCATAGCACAATGGTTAAGACACTGACCACTCATGCAGGGATCATGGGTTCAATTCCCCACAGTGCCCATTGAAGACAGCTGGCTGAGGCATTATTTTAGGGGCAGTTCCATGTTGTGCGGCATAAGGCGGCGCGCTGTTAATTTAGTGCGCCACAAGATGGCGCGCTGATGGCTACAAGGCTGCGCGTGGAAGCACAAACACAGGAACAGAGCCACAGCACAATGGTTAGGACACTAACCAATGGTGCAGGGACCAGGGGTTCAACCCCTCACAGTGCCCAGTGAACAAGGCTGGCTGGGGCAGTATGTATCATGGTTGAGGAGTGCTGTAGGAAGCCTTCCATTTATATTTTATTTCCCACCACTAGTAAACCCGCTCTCACAGTGTGTTAACATACGGATGCCCGTAAGGCACATGTTACAGTGCACTGTCTGCCAAGGCACCCTAGAATGTCCTCTATAGGGCACCATGTATGTTGCGACACAGGATAATGTATAGTGCACCCTATATGGATGGCAACCATAAGGTGGCCTATAGGGCGCCCTATAAAGCATCCTCAGAGGCACCTAATGGGTATAGTAAGCTGTGTGTGGTTTTGCTGGCATAGACATATGTACAGTAAATAAAAATAAAGCTGTGGACAGCCCTATCAAAGGGCCCCACTGTGGGTTTGAACCCATGACCTCTGGCTGTACAGGGAGTGACGTAACCATTGGGCTACAGCTGACAGCAAGCCCCTGGCTGGCTGCAGAGAGCCTGCACGTCATTCCACAGACAGTCTGCTGTTGTAGACAGGATAGGGTTAGGCCACCCATACCCATGATGCACTGCACATGCAAATCAGCTGTCCACAGATGCACACAAGTTGGGGAATGCACCCCAACAGCTACCCGGCCTGGTAGGGGGAATTGTCCATGTGCACCCACACAGCACCTCGGCCTGGTAGGGGGTCCTGAACGGGTGGACTACCAGCAAAGAGTAGCTACACACCGTCACATTGTGCGGGTACTGTGCTCACCCTGAGGGTGTGATGTGGCGGCCAGGACCAGGTCCACAACACCAGCCATGGCTGGATGAGGCCATGACAGAGCTCCAAAACAGTACTAACCTGTGAGATAGGAAGGTGCTGCAGAAACATGTTGGATATCTCTGTCTGTCTCAGTTAGTGGAAACCCCCAGGTGGTCAAAGCAACCCCCACCCCGGGTGGCAATGTGGACCATCAAACCCCAGTCCTGCTGGGGAACAGACACCCTACAGGGCAGTCCAAGCAGCTCCACACACATCCATAACACAATATCAGACAGACTTTAGGCCTGGATATCCAAAGATGCAGCCCAGCACTATCTGATATTCACCTGCAGCAAGCCATCAGCCACTGCACCCTGCAAAGCACTCCATCAAGACACATACCAGCTGTGAACAGTCTGCTGGTTAGCCCTGATGGAAATGCATGCACCCAAAACTGGGGTGGCAGCACACACAAGCAGAGAGTTCTGTGAGGAGGCCCCAACAGGAAACCCATATATATCACAAGAGAGAAACACAATACAGCACTATGGGGGTGCCTAGCCATGCTGTCATCACTGCACACTCAGGGTGAGAGTGCTCCCCCAGCAGCACATACAGAGGTCACCCTGTCTGTGTAGGTGGTGGCCTGGCACTACAATGTCACAGTCAGTGCCCTATGCCCTGTGCAGATGCATCCTGGCCAGCCCACCATGTCTGACCTATACCCATGGTACCTTGCTGCTCATTATGCACATTGGTAGGCCAATACTGGCAGTAGTGCTGGCAGTGTGGGTTGGGGAAGGTGTTTGCAGCCAACACACACTGTATAGACCAGAGCTACTCAATTCCAGTCCTGGAGGTCCGCAACCCTGCAGGTTTTTGGGATATCCCTAATGATATGCATGAGATATATATGCATTAGAGATAGCCTGCCAACCTGACTGGTTTTTGGCCCTCCAGGGCTGGATTTGGAGACTCCTGCCTTACACCTCTGTCATTTAAGATTGTAAGTGGGCAAGGTGCAGATGTCCAAGACATCAAAAAGGTTAGAATTTGTCACATTCCTCCTAGATTCTCAACACCACCAAAATATTGTCTATTAGACAACTTTTTGGTGGTGTTGAGAATCTAGGAGGAATGTGACACATTCTATCTACCCTTTTGATGTCTAGAACATCTGTACCTTGCCCACTCACAATCTTAAATGACAGAGGTGTAAGGCAGGAGTCTCCAAATCCAGCCCTGGAGGGCCACAAACCAGTCAGGTTGGCAGGCTATCTCTAATGCATATATATCTCATGCATATCATTAGGGATATCCCGAAAACCTGCAGGGTTGCGGACCTCCATGACCGGAATTGAGTAGCTCTGGTATAGACAGACACACACTCCCACACCTATGCCAGCATTGTGCTACTATTGAGGGGGTGATTAGCCTTGGCCACCACACCGGTCCTGGGCACGGCACAGGCATGGATATGGTACGCAGTACTGCTGGGGGTCACTCCCCAGGGTGGTGAACACCATCAGAGGCCAGGCCTGGAGCACGCACCACAGACACCAAACAGATTGTTCGGATGGGGCCAACTAGCAGTATGTGCGTAACGTAGGGATATCTATCAGTCTGTACTCTTAGCAAACGTTTCAGAGCTGTGTACCTCAGGTGTAGGGTGACATTGCTAAGGTATGCAGGTGCTGGTATTGGGAGATGCACGCAGGGTCCAATGTTCTGCCTCTACAGGAGACATTGGCCAATGGGGCCTGTGGGTGTGGGTGTGGGTGTGTCTGCCCCTGTTGGCTGCTGCTTTACGGCAGCGCTTCCCCACTCCAGCCCAGTTTTGCATCACACTGTTCGGGTCTTCCTGCTGTCCCTCATGAATATGCATGAGCTACATCTACATGCCGTGGGGGTGGTGCATAGATATACAGCACAGGCATTTGTATGAGTGGCAGCATGGAACCTGACTGGTGTGTGGCCCACCAGGACTGCATTTGGGGGATTCTGCTGTAGGTTCTGCCCCTATTCATGGTGTCTGTGCTCAGTGGGGTAAAAGATAGACGTATTACCATTGCATATGTCCTCTTCACTAAAGGTGTGCCCTTACTGTCACTGTTTATTTGTGGGAAAAATATGTGGACAGGATTGCTGGTAGCCCCAGCTGGTCTTTGAACCTGTGACTTTCTGTTCTTGCATGCACTGTCTGTGTGCACTGCACCACCGTGTAGCCACAGCTTGGCTGAATTCCCTGGATAGTTCATGACTGTGGATCCGGCAGGGCCTGTCTGTTGCTGTGGACTGTGCCAGCCTGCACATGGCTAGGCCTCTGTCTTCTGTCGTAGCAGCCACTGCCCCCTGCACCACATGTACTCGTCCGCCAACATGCTGGCATGAGCTTCTCCCATAAAAAGCAGGTGACCTGATTGGAATGTGGCAGTACGGGACTGCATTTGGGGTACTTGGCTGTGGGTAATGCCCATTGTTGTGGTGTGTGTGCGTTGTTGGGTAAAATATGGGTGTTTTCCCCATGCTTATGTCCCCTGCAATACAGGGGTGTCTGCGCTATCTGTGATTAGTGGTGGGTAAAATATAGGGACTGGGCTGGCAAGTGCCTCAGCTGGGCTTTGAACCTCTGGTCCTTGAGGTACTGACTCTGTCTGCTGCACCACACTATGGCCACATAGATAGTGCAGCCCCTGGAGGTAGTAAGCCTTGCAGGATGGAGTCACAAATCCTGCTCTACGCAAATTTACTGTGGGCATATGCACCCTGTCTGGTGACAAACATGCACATAAACCCCGGAAATGACCACAGGAAATGGGGGACAAAATATCACCACGCTGGGCAACAGTGATATTAATGGGCAACCATAGCAAACACTCCCAGGAAAGCTCCACAAAAGGAAATGTTTTTTGGAAGAGTCTCCGCTCCGTAAACCCTTCCAAAATTCATTTCTTTTTTCTGGAGCTTTGCTGGGTGTGTTTTCTGTATTTGCCCATCACTATAACTGTTCCCCAGCTGAATTACTATTTTTAATAGTTCTGTTGGGGTCATTTTCTATTTTTATTTGCACTTTTGTGCTGTGCACATGTATCACACTGCTCACGTTTTGCTGGTTTCCCCGGTTTTCCTGAACATTGCTGACGGAAATGGTTTCTCTTCCCTTTAAATGCTTTCTACCACGAGTGTTTCCCTCGCAGTAGTTTTTACATGCAAATTCGGGCCCGATACTGTGCGGGGAGCCTCTCCCCTCCCACTCTCCACCCATTGACCCCGTCCCTCCGCCCCTCCGGAGCCTTCCTCCGCCCTCCTTTAGCCGTTCCACGCCTCTATCGGACATTTGCGGGCCCGCACTTGTACGGGGCCCGTTAGTGTGCCGCGCACCTTTGCGGGGGTGACACGCACGTGTGCGGGGCATTTAAACGCGTTTATTAGCGTTTCAGTGCCGCGTTTCCGTGTGCTCTTTTGCGGCGCGCACATTTCCGGTTTTTAGTAAACATCCCCCTATGTATAGTACTGTAGCATATTTATTTGGGTCAGTTGCAAAGGGACTTATATATCTAACCGTCACCAGGGCCAACTCTATAATTAGGCAGAGTGAGGCAGCCACCTCAGGTGACAAAATTTTGGGGGCAGCATCAAGCACCCCCAAAACGTCCCTGTGGTGGTTGCCTCACTTTTCTTCTGGGTGGGAGGATGCTAAGCTTCCTACTCCTCGGCAAGCATAGTACCAATCTTGTTGCAGCTGCTGGGAGAAGGGAATGGGGGAGCAGCCGAATGCTGAAGGAAGCAGAGAGGAGGGGTGGCAGGTAGCGTGAGGCCTTCCAGCCTCTATCCCCAGTCCGGCCCCCTCCAACACAGGACGTTTGCAGTGGAAGGGGCAAGAGTGATTGACTTTAGATGCATTATTTTTTAGGTGTACATTTTATATATGTGTTTTGGGATCCACCTAGGAGTTTGTGGGGAATATACATTTTTAAAATAAAATAAATAAATGAATGTCACAGTTTCAGTTGCTAAGGACAGGTAAGTTATTCAGGATCTTTCATCTTCTGAAGTCTAGAAGGAAGCTCTCTTTGGCATGATGCAAGTATTATGGCAGCTGTTAGCAGTAAATTTGAGTGACTGAGAACATACTGCATATACCCTGGCTTAGGAGTGGGGTTCATGACTGTCATCGTATGCACAAAGCTAACCCATTTGGAGACATTGCCCCGAGTAAGCGGCAGTCCCACACTCATCTTCCTACCAAAGGGAGTAGTGCTGCAATATCGTACTTTTGTTGTTTTTCTTTATGCAGCCTCTCTGACTGAAACCACAGAGCCCTTTAGGATTCCCAGTAGACCTGCCACTTCCCCGCTAAAACCATGCTAGTCCTACAGCACTCCCAATGGCAGGAATATTTATTTATCTAACCATTTTTATAGACCACTTCTCTTAGCGTCAAAGCAGTTTACAGATAACTTTAACTTACAAAGTTTACAAAGAACACATTACATTCATCTTTTGGAACGTGTGCAACAGAGTTGTAGCTGGAGTGAGGGAGAGCTTTCAACAGGATGGAGAACTTCCACACACACGAGTAGAAGACTTCCGCACACCTTAGAGTAAATGTTGCTGGACAGAGAAGAGAGAGGGGAGATACTGGGCATGGGAGAGAGGGTGACTGGAGAATTAGTGAGGACTGGGAGATGTTGCCAGTAGGGGGAGCTGCTGCAATATCACATTTTCAGTTACGGGTGTGCAGCGGAAGGATGTGTCACATACCCGCAACAGCACCAGCTGCCGCGAACACAACAAGCGTGGCAGCCGTCACTTCTGGCACATAGTACAGGTTGGTGTGCAGCTGGCCATTGAAACCTCTGGCATCTGAAAATGAAACTGTCACAGCCATGTCAGCTATTGTGTCTCTGGAACTGGGAGCATACTGGACGGTGGTATTTGCGAGTGCTAGCAGACGTAGAAAAGAAAGGTTATGTCCTCCGCATGGTTGGTGTCACAGAGCAGACTCACTAGTGACCCCTATGGAGACAGATGATATAGCAGTTCAAGAGGATACTAACGTTTGGGGAGAGCACATGATAGAAAGTTGCCATGGGCAAATTTATTTTATTTATTTTAACAGTTCTTCTATACCGCTCTATTTTAGATCAGAGCGGTTTACATTTAACATCAACTATACAACACAGGGAACTTTGAGTTGTATTTACAATAAACAGGGAGATCAACTTGGAAGTAACTGGGGGAAACTATGTACATTCTATAACTCTATACATTGTATCACACTGGTACCTGATTTCAGGCAGAACATATCTACATCTTATTTACACTGGGGTCTTGATTTCAAGCTACCGAGCAATGTCTTGTACCTGAAGCAGGGGCTTGACTACTACGGCCCCGAAACGTGCCACGTCGTGCCTATTACATTGCTGACTGGATGAGATGGATTGCTAACAATTCAGTTAAGTGCATACTGAATTTTAAAACATATTAATTTATTAAAAAGGGAAATTGCCACGGCGGTACGAGGTTTCCTTCCTCTTTACTGGGCTGGCTATCCCGACAAAAAAAGTTAGTGCTTCTACCCTGGTGATTTTTTACCTGGTTTTGTTTATATAGTATTCTATTTTTTCCGGGTTTGGGTATTATATATTTTGATTGAAAGTGCATGGAGAGCAGTCCTGTGGATAGCTCAGAGGGGTCCACATATTGGAGGGACTGCAGAGGTCCTTGGACAATATCCCAGCTGCAAGTGCCCTGCTCCTTCTCCTCAGCCTCCATTTCCTCCTCTTCTTCCTTCTCCCAAGAGGTGTCTATTACAAGGCAGTCACTGCTGGTACTCGCAGTGCTCAGGGTGTGTTCTGGTATTGTGGTGGGCAGTGCCACTGCTGCCTGCTTCTCCAGCTCCTCTACTTCTGCCAACTCCACTGTCTTCTTGGAGCCTCCCTGCTCTGATGGGGGCACTGGGCCCAGCGGTGTGCTGTTTCTGAAAAGGGAATAGTCGAAATGCTTGAATGTCTTTCTCTGCTACCACCTCTGTTCCTACTGCAGATATACCCCAACTGCTCTACCGCTTGTCTGTAACTCACCCTGTCTGTCACTCCCACCCTCAAGGAGCTGCTAGCCACCAAACAGCAGGCCTATTCTGTGCGGCACATCTGTTTCCCTGCCCAGCTTGCACAACCTCACTTCCTGGGCCCTACATGCACCATTTCTCATGGCAAACTGTTGCAGGTTACCCCTCCGCAGAATGCGTCTGCGCTGCCTGCTCCTTGCCTTGCCCTTCGTTGCTTCTTCCATGTATCCCTGACCAGCATGCATGCTACTATTACTCCAGGGCAACTGGGGTTGACCCGCTTTCTTTTGTGTAGTTCTTTCCCACTCCCTTCTGGATCTCTGCCTGGTTCTGCCCATACAGCTGCTGCCCGTGATCTGACACCCACACTCCATCCTTGTGGGTCACTTATGCTCCTATGCTGTTTTCTCCTTATATATCTGGCACACTCTTGACCTTCGTTTCAGCTACCTGCCTGGGGGTCCCTTACATACTCTGTTCCTTGCTGCGCCATACTCAGTGCTATCACTTGCCTCCAATATCTGGTACACTGAGAGATTTGAGATAATGATCCAGACAGATAAACCCTCATTGAGACATGACCTGACAACTTTTGGGGACACTTACTGCATTCACCACTTTCCCTGCCTCCACGTCCCCTTCAGTTGTCTCTCAGTCAAATGCCCAGAGGACAGGTGATGGGGTTGTGGCAACTGGGAGAATGTTGCTAACTTTACGCTTCTTTTAATGATGACTGGAACTCTCTCCTTTGCAGTTTCTGACCTTTGCTATGGTCATTTCTGGAACTGTCACGCAGTTTCCCTTTCCTTCTATTGTTACACGGAGGTTTATGGCTTGGTGGTGATTGTTCTTTATGTTGAGATGGTCCATGTGCTTTCTCCTGGCTATCCATTCCCTAGCTGTGCTGTACTTGGTACCATCTCCATGCCATTTTCAACCCTCCCCAGGGAGCGCAAACACACATGACTCCTGGATCTGCTTGCCCGTCCTCACTCACAGACATCACATTTACCTTGGTGCTCCTGGTGCTCCCTCCTTATCTATGCCAGGAGTTGCAACCTTTTACTACATGTGACATTGAATGGGATAGAAGGATATCCCTATGAGGAGAGGCTTAAAAGATTAGGACTTTTCAACCTGGAAAAGAGACGGCTGAGGGGAGATATGATAGAGGTCTATAAATTAACGAATGGAATGGAACGGCTAAACGTGGATCGGTTGTTTATGCCATCAAAGAGTAGAAAGACTAGGGAAAATGCAATGAAGCCACAATGTAACCAATTTCAGACTAATAAGAGAAAATATTTTTTTATTCAACGCATAATCAAATTCTGGAATTCATTATCGGAGGATGTAGTGAAGGCTGGTTAGTGTAGTTGGGTTTAAAAAAGGTTTGGACAAGTTCCTGGAGGAAAGGTCCATAAACCATCATTATTATCAACTCCATATATACAATGTCAGGGAGTCCCACAGGGCTACGCCCTATCCTTCCTATTCTTCAATATCTTTCTATAACCAAGCTGCAGAATCATAAAGGCACACAGCATTCTTTATCAAATATACGCAGACGATGTTATGCTATATGCTCCCTTCACCACAACTAGCCCAACAATTATTTTATTTATTTATTTATTTAGTTAGTTACAGTTTCTTTTATACCGCGCTATTTGACATCAGTGCGGTTTACAATGAACAGAAACTACACGTCACAAAAATTGATCAGTGCTTACAATGAACAGGACAATGAACTGGGTATACATTAAACAATTACCCACATAAAGAAATGCTTTACTTCCATCACCAATTAGCTTGCAGAATGCAATATGACCATAAATCACAAAAAAAAAGACATTCTATACATCACCAAGGATAACAACTTCACACCACCCACCTCCATAACCACTGATGGAACCCAATTATAAGTAAAACCCGAAATATGTTACTTAGCAATCATCCTAGATCAACACTTCTCCCTCTCCTCCCACATTAGTAGCATCACAAAAAAGCTTCTACTACAAGCTCAAGATAGTGCAACATCTTAAACCACTCCTAAATCCTCACAATTTTCACACAGCTCTATAAACATTCATCTTCCCCATCTTGATTACTGTAACCTCACCTTTCAAGGCCTACCAAAATCAGCAATCCATCTACTTCAACTAGCTCTGAATACAGCAGCATGCATTCTCTGCAATACCCCGAGAGCAGAACACAGAACCCCACCACTCAGACAACTGCACTGGTTACCTGTCGCTGAACGGATCAAATATAAGTCCATACTCAGAGTCTTCAAAGTCATCCATGGCCTATCCTCCATCCACCTTCAATCTCTAATACAGAGGACACCTGAAAACAGAAACAGAAAAACTGGTTCCCTCAACATGCTTCACATAGCAGCGCTATCTACCAAGACCAACGGCACCACATCAAAGAGTTCCTTCTCCCTCTTCACACCATCCTTATGGAACTCAATCGTAAACGACTCGCATGCCACAACGGACTTGACAGCCTTCAGAAAAAAAAACGAAAACATGCCTATTCCTAGACAGTTTCACCAATGACATAACATAACCGCTTAATGCACAGCCACACGTCCGCTAGACTTGCTCCCTCTTTTAACTTCAATGTTCAACCCAAGTATGTTATGACTTCTCACAGTTTGATGTTCCTGTTTGCACTCCCAAATTTGTTGTAATGTAAACCGCTTTGACTACAGGATAAAGCAGTATAAAAAAAATGCTAAATAAATAAAGGGGACCCAGGAAATCCACTGCTTGCCCCAGGACAAGTATTGTGGAACCTGTGTACTTTTTCAGGCACCTGTCAGGTACTTGTGACCTGGATTGGCTACTGTTGGAAACAGGATACTGGGCTTGATGGACCTTGGCATGACCCAGTAAGGCATTTCTTAGGTTCTTATGTTAAGTGTGTCTTCAAGGCCTCTATGTCCCTCCATATCCTGTAATGCCTGTGGGAGACAGAGATGGAAGGAACCACTGCTTACTTGCTCATTCTGCATCTCTGACTTCCCAATCATTTCTACTGGTGGACTCCTTCCACCCCACATTGACATCCTAGGCACTAAGGGCACAATATCTGCCTTTGGGTTGGTGGAACACACATCTCGTCCTACCTGTGGGTGGGCCTCCTACTCCCTTCAGGGCCCCCCACACCACCCTTGCAACTCTGAGGCATTCTGTTTCCACAGTTGTTTGTCCGCTGCCTGTTGCTGCTTGGCTTTTGAGTACATAGTAACTTAGTAAATGACGGCAGATAAATACCAGCATGGTCCATCCAGTATGCCCAGTATTCAGTTTATTTTGATTTTATCCTGTTGCTGTAAAAGGATCCACTGTGTCTGTCCCATGCATTTTGAATTCTGTCACTGTGTTTGCCCCCACCACTTCCATCGGGAAGACATTCCAAGGATCCACCACTCTTTCAGTGAAAAAGTATTTCCTGACATTTCCTTTCAATTTACCACCTTGCAGCTTCATGCTATGCCCTCTAGTTTTACAGCTTCCCCGCCTTTGGAAGAGGTTTGTTTGATCATTATTTCTCTTTAAGTATTTAAAGGTCTTAATCATATCTCCCCTATCTCTCCTCTCCTCCAAAGTGTACATATTTAGGTCTTCAAGTCTCTTCTCATAAGGCTTCTGACGCAGGCTCCAAATCATTTTGATCACCTTCCTCTGAACAGTTTCCATTCTTTTTACATCCTTTGCAAGATACGGTCTCCAAAACTGAACACAGTATTCCAAGTGAGGCCTCACCATTGACTTAAACAGTGGCATTAGTACCTCTTCCTTTCTGCTGGTAATTCCTCTTTGTATGGAGCCCAACATCCTCCTGGCTTTTGCCACCGCCTTGTCGCACTGTTTTGCCACCTTGAGATCTACAGAAATAATCACACCGAGGTCTTTCTCCTGATCCATGCACACCAACATCTCTCCCCCTATCGCGTACATTTTCCTTGGATTTCTGCTACCCTTGTGCATGACACTGCATTTCTTTGCAATAAATCTTAATTGCCAAGCATTAGGCCATTCTTCCAGCTTTTGTAGATCTTTCCTCATGCTAATCACTCCCTCGGGGGAGTCAACTCTGTTGCAAATTTTCATGTCATCTGCAAAAAGACAGACCTTTCCATTCAGTCTTTCAGCAATATCACTCACAAATACATTGAACAGTGCTAGGCCCAGGACCAAATCCTGGGGCACCCCGCTAATCACCTTCCTTTCATCCAAGTGAGCTCCATTTACCATCACCTTCTGTCGTCTGTCAGTCAACCAATTTCTGATCCAGTTTACCCATCCCCAAACCCATCCCCAAACTACTGGGACCCATCCCAAAACTACTGAGTTTATTGATAAGCCTCCTATAAGGGGCAGTATCAAAGGCTTTGCTGAAATCCAGGTAGATGACATCCACCGCATGCCCCTGATCTAGTTCTCTGGTCACCCACTCAAAGAACTCAATCAGATTTGTTTGGCAAGATCGTCCTTCAGTAAAACCATGTTGCCTCGGATCTTGCAACCTGTTGGTTTTGAGAAAGTTCACTATTCACTCTTTCAGGAGTGCCTCCATTATTTTCCCCACCACCGAGGTAAGGCTCACGGGCCTGTAGTTTGACACTTCTTCCCTGTCACCATGTGGAATATTCTCCCAGTGGAGGTGGTAGAGATGAGGACAGTAACTGAATTCAAACAAGCATGGGACAAACACAGAGTATCTCTAAAGGTAAAAAGGGGACTGTTGTAGTTGTTATGGAAGGACAGACTAGATAGGCCATGTGTACTTTTTCTGTCGTCATGTTTCTATGTTTGTGTAGAGGTATGACATCAGCCATTCTCCAGTCTTGAGGAAGTTCTCCTGTTTCCAAGGATCTGTTGAAAACATCCTTTAACGGCCCTGCAAGAATCTTTCTGAGCTCTTTCAGTATCCTGGGATGTATCCCATCCGGTCCCATGGCCTTGTCCACTTTCAGTTTTGCAAGTTGTTCTAACACCTCATCTTCTGTGAATGGTGTGGTATCTACTTCATTCCTATTTTCATATTTGGGAGTCACAGATGGTCCTTCTCCAGGACTTTCTTTAGTAAAAACGGAGCAGAAGTATTTGTTTAGCAATTTCGCTTTTTCAATGTCACTTTCCATGAGTCCGTTTCCAGCACTTCTGAGTCCTGCAATTCCACCTCTGATCTTCCTTTCCCGAATATACCTGAAAAAAAAGTTTTGTCGCCACACTTAACATCTTTAGCCATCTTTTCCTCTGCCTTTGATTTTGCTATCTTTATTTCTCTTTTTGTCTCTTTGAGTTTGATCCTGTATTCATTTCTATGTTCCTTTGTTTGCAAGCTTTTGAATTTTGTGAAAGCTGTGTTTTTTGCCTTTATTTGAGCAGCCACTTCTTTGGAAAACCAAATAGGTTTCCTTCTCCTCTTGTTTTTATTTACTTTTCTTACATATTTATCTGTTGCCACTTTTATTGCCTCCTTTAGTTTATCCCATTGCAATTCCACTTCCCTTATCTCCTTCTACCCTGTCAACTCCTCCTTTAGGTACTTGGCCATTTTATTGAAGTCAGTGTTTTTGAAGTTTAGGACTTTGAGCTTGCTATGATTGGACTGCACCTTGGCTTTTATCTCAAACCACATCGTGTGATGATCGCTGTTGCTCACATGGTCACCCACCCAGACATTCGACATGCTATCATCATTGGTGAGCACTAAATCCAGGGTTGAGCTTTCCCTGTTTGGTTCCATCACCATTTGTCTAAGCAACACATCTTGGAGATCATCCACAATTGTTTTGCTTCTTTCTTTTTGGTTTGTAGTTTTGCTAGCTGAATAGCCTGGGAGGCATTTGACTAACTTGTCTCCTTTGAACTGTGTTCCCAAGTTGGTGCCTCTGATGTTGGAATCACCAAGTAGTGGTAGTTTTCTGTTCCTTGAGTTTTACTTTATATTTGGTGCTTTATGAGGAGATTGGGCATTGCCTGTTTCATTTAAGGGCCCTTCAGCTTTCCTGGATTGGACCTCCTCATTAACCAAAGCAGAGAAGGCATTTTGCAGTGATATCTCATGATGTACAGGGTGTTTCTGCATTACAGGACACAATCTACCAGAGCCCACTGTGATCCATTTGTTCCTGGGGTCTATGATTCTTTGTGGGAGCAGTGGTGGACTTTGTTCAGTTTGTATCCTATAAGAGGTGTGCTTCATTGCAGCCAGTTCCTCCCTCAGTAGAGTCAATTCTTTGTGCAATGCAGCTAGGTCTTCCCTTAGTAGAGTCAATTCTTTATGCATGGCAGCTGACCTGAGGCACATAGGACAAGCTCTTAGGCTCCAAATGATTCGTCTTGGAATGAACGTGCCACAGTTATTGCACTGAATACATGACATGCTGATTAAGCAGTCCTAGAAGGAGAAGAGGAAGAAGAAGGTGTGTGTAACCCAAATTAAAAAGGATAGTTGGCAACGTATTTGGCCACTATATAGGCAATGCAGCCCCTGGGGTGGGGGGGGGGGGGCGAGGGGTAGGGTGGGTGGGAACTTAAGTGTCCCTGGCCAGTAGGTTTTACCTGAACCGTGGGCACACTCAGATATCTGATTTAAAGCTACACAAGGAAAGCAGGTAGTCAGATGTATCAACTGTTTTGTGTTCCTCATGGACATGCTACTATTCCACAGTGTGCAATGTGCTTCTTGGTGAGCATTGTGCTTTCCTTAGTGCTCGCATATATTGACCAGTATGACTGCTGTAATCGCAGAAATAGTTCTGTCCATCATTGTTCCCTTTCTTGCATTGCTGTCAGCCCCGAATACCCCCTGTTTTCCCTGTGCCGTACCCATGGCAATATCACTGTTCCCTGATCATGCCTGACCCCTCTGTATGTGCTCTTTTCTGCCCATAGGTATGTGGCTCTCCTCTGTCCATGGCTATGTTGGCATTTACTGAATGAGGATCTGGTAGATCCTGTGCCAGATCACATGGGCCTCTCAGTGGGACGGCCTGTGCCCTTGCGACGGGTACAAGATGTCCACCTGCACAATCACCATGTATCAAAGCTCCCTCATTTCCACACAGGAGAAGCTGGACAGCTGCGTCTCCATTGCCACCACTTCTCTGTGTGTCCTCATGCTCTGCCTCTGTATGCCCATAGGCGCTTGTATATCTTCCCTCGCATATGCACGTTCACATCCCTTTCTTTGCATGTGGTGCCTTATATGGCTTCCATACTATATTCTCCAAGGTTGGCACATGTGGCTGCCTCTTACAGGCAGTGCGTATATTCTCCTGGATGTTCACATGATGATTTGACATGGTTCCTGCCCATTCACTGGCTCCGTTCTGAAATCACCTACATTTTCTGCATGTCCCTCTACTGCTGGGACATCCTTTCTAAAATGCCACTTCACATATCCACTGAACACAGATAAAGATAATTAATATGTTATAGGGAAAATTATTTTAGAATTTTTTTTCTGCCTTCTTGTACCCAAACATTTCTGCTTGCATTCAGCACAACCACAAGAAAACATTGAAAGCACCTAGTCTTAATATCTGCTCTCTCACACTGGTCACGTTACATTACAATCACTTTCTTTAGGTAGCTACTCAGTTGGGAATAGTCACTGCAAAATCTTTCTTCTTAATTTACAGGATGTCACATCAAATATCACAGCTGAACTGCTTAAAACATCAACGGGTGCGGTGTGCATTTTTATAGCATCCTGTCTCCTTTTGTAGGTACAGTTGTGTCATTGATGGAACTCTGCTCAGGGAACCAGGAAGCAGACCTGCTTGCCAACTGGCTTTGTCAAGCACATCATGGGTTTAGAGCATTTTAAAATAAGATCCCCCGTTGTCAATGAATATATTGTTCTTTATGAAGTCAGCACCACAGTGTCTTGGCTAGTAATAAATGGTACAGTCATAAGTGACAAGTACATTTGTCTTATTTCTTTCACTTCTGTCCCCATGGATTCTGGTTTTGAAATCATGATTTTCTTATTATAAAAAGAGTATAAAAATAAGGATGTATTTGAAAGACAAGCTCTGTAGTGCTGTATAATAAAGAGCTAGTATGCATCTCCACTGTCGGTGTGAGTAGAAAATTAGAATTCAAATTTAGTTATAATTATAAAATCTCAGACCTTGGATACTTAATTTAGTATTCATTCCTTTACTTCCATTTTATCAAAAAATTCTAGTCACCAAAATATTTGAGCCTCTTTTAAACTAGATAATAGGGAAAAGCCAACAGTTGCCCAAGAGGGCATGGTTCGGAAGGACGTATCCTTGAAGGATACTAGCAAAAGAGGGAAATTATGGCATACGAACAAAGAGGTTCCAATAACGATAAAAGTAACCCAGATACCCTTAAGAACAGAGCTGAAATATTTCAAATTATCCCTATTAAATGATAATCAGATTAATATGAATAAAATACAACCTCTAAAATGCCTGTATGCAAATGCTAGAAGTCTAAAAAATAAAATGGGATAGCTAGAATATATAGCACTAAATGAAAGGTCAGATATGATTGGCATCTCAGAGACCAGATAGAAGGAAGACAACCAGTGGGACACTGTGATATCTGGGTACAAACTATATCGCAATAATAGGGTAGATCAAATTAGTGGAGGGATTGCGCTCTATTTTAGAGAGGACATTGAGTCACATAAGATTAAAGTTTTGCTGGAAACAACATACACTGTAGAATCTCAATGGATAGAAATTCCATGAAAAAAAGGGGAAGACGATGGCAATGGGGGTGTACTACCGACCGTCTGGCCAGAATGATCAGATGGATGATGAAATGCTAAAAGAAATCAGGGAAGCAAAAAAAAGTTACAACACAGTAATGGGTGATTTCAATTACCCCAGTATCAAGTGGGTCAATGTCACAACAGAACATGCTAGGGAGATAAAGATTCTAGATGAAATAAATGACTGCTTCTTAGAGCAGCTGGTTCATGAACTGACAAGAGGGGAAGCTATTTTGGACCTAGTCCTTGGTGGAACACAGGATCTGGTGCAAGAGATAAGGATTTTGGAACCACTTGGCAATAGTGATCATAGCATGATCGCATTTGATTTAATAAATGGAAGAAGGATGGCAAGGAAATCCACAGTACTACCTTTTAACTTTCAAAAGGGAGACTACAACAAAATGAGGAAAATAGTTAAGAAAAAACTAAAAGAAGCAGCTGCAAAGGATAAAGATCTACACCAACCATGGGTGTTGTTTAAAAGTACTAACTTGGAAGCCCAGAACAGGTGCATTCCACGCTTTAAGAAAAGTGGAAGGAAGGCCAAAAAACTGCCAGCATGGTTTAAAGGTGAGGTCAGAGAGGCTGGTTTTGCCTAAAAAGCATCTTTCAGGAAATGGAGAAAGGAGCAAAATGGAAAAACGGGAAACAACATAAGCAATGGCAAGTTAGAAGTAAGGCATTGATAAGGCAGGCAAAGAGATAATTTGAAAAAAAAGTTTGCAGTGGAAGCAAAAACACATCATAAAAACTCTATCAAATACATTTGTAGCAAGAAACCTGTGAGATAGTTGGATCACTGGATGATACTATATCTGCCTCTGTCTGTGCTTGTGTCACCCACTTGTAATTGCTGGTTCTGTGTGTTTCCAGTGCTGTACGTTGTCTGTTTGTATCCACAAGAGTTGCTCCCACTCTCTGATGTCGATGACGGCCAGATCACGTGACTGACACTGACCAATGCTGTGCATTGTTTGCTTGCATCCACAAGAGTTGCCTCCACCTTCTGATGTCAATGATGGCCAGATCACGTGACCAACGCCAACCGGGTGACCATCAGAATGCCCTTCTTAAACTCCACAAATAGCAATGCCCTGTGCTCTATCTGCCTCTGTTTGTGCTTCTGTCCCCAACTTGTAATTGTGGGTTCTGTATTTGTTTCCAGTGCTTTACATTGTCTGCTTGCATCCACAAAAGTTGCCCCACCCTCGGATGTCAATGCCGGTCAGATCATGTGATCGACGCTGACCAGGTGACCATCATAATGCTCTTCTTAAACTCCACAATAGCAGCGCTCCGCATCCAAGGAGCAGGTACTTCTCCTTGGGCGAGCTCTTTGGGACAACTCCGTGGCCAGTCGAGCTAGTTCCAGCCTCCCGCAGGTTTTCTCTGCCACATCTTGTCCGAGTAGGTTGCCTTTGGTCTCTTATCTTGTTTACTTTCAACTCAGCCTGCAACCTATCTTCTTTTCCTCCCTCTTTCCTGTCTGTCCCTCTTTGGGATTCCCTCCTGCTCACCATCTCTGAGGTTTCTACCTTATATCCTAACTTGTATATCTTAGGTGGCTTCAATATCCATGTTGACCTTTCTGCCAAGCCCTGAGATAGGCTCTTCGTATCACACCTTTCTGATTTACAGCTCACTCAGCATATCACCTTCCTCACACACTCCGCTGGCCACACTCGACTTGATCATCTCAGCCCCAACCCCTCCTCACATCTCCTGAGACTTGCCACTCTCCCTCTCCTGGACAAACCATTTCTTTCCAATTTATTCTCCATCCTCCTCCCTCCCTCTGTCCCTTCCGGCACACCTACTACTTTCGGCCCCCCTCTGAGACTCTCCTGCAGACTCACTACGGACACCATTACAGCCTTCCCACCGTCAGGCTTTATCTTTTCTTTTTCCTTCTATACTCTGCCTATTGATGCTCAGACCCATCTCTGAACTTCCCTTCTCCTCACTGCACTCAATCAAATAGCCCCACTTTGTCCCTTCCATCCTAAACCACCCTCACCAGCCCTGGTTTCATGCTGATCTTCAGCTTGCATGCACCCATCTCCACAGGGCAGAGCATTGCTGGAGACACTCCAAGTCTTCTGATACTCTTCAGTTTTTTCACCAATCTCATAGATCATATCATCATATGATCTCTGCCGCTAAAAGAAACCACTATTCTGCTCTTATAGCTCATTCCTCCTCTCAACTTCATTCTATTCCTTCCTTTCTAGCAATGCCTCTAATCTCAGCCCCCCTCTGAAGATGGCTCCCTCACTCCATTGCAACTGGCTGCCTTTTCCATAACAAGATCATCACTTTGCAACAAGGTTTCCAAAAAGATTTCCCCTCTACACTCCCCATTCTCACTCCTTCTTCCCCATCTTCTCCTGCCTCTTCCTCACTGTCCCTGGCACACACCTGGGATGCCTTTAATTCTGTATCTTCCACTACTCTCTCCGGGATCTTTTTTACCTGTAGTCTCAATCCCCTTCCTTCATCATGGCTCTCCGCTGGCTCTCTGGCACTTAAACCCTTTATTCTCGCCATCATCAATAACACCCTTGTTTCTGGTGTTTTCCCCTCCATTTGGAAGGAAGCCATAGTTCATCCCTTTTGAAAAAACCCTCCTTAGACAGATCAACCCCCTCCGATTACCATTCTGTTTCCAACCTACCCTTCCTATCCAGACTGCTCAAGAAACTTGTTTTTCAACAGTTGGCTGCTCATCTTGAATCCACCAATCCATTGCAACCACACCAATCAGGCTTCCGTCCCAGTCACTCTACTGACACTATTCTCTTGATGGCTCACTCATCCAGTTCACAGCCTCCTTCCATTATCTTGGAGTCATACTTGACTCATCTCTCTCATTTCATGAACATATCAGTCAGACTATACACCACTCTGTCTACTCCCTCCATTGAATCAGAACAGTTCACTCCATCCTGCCCACTTCTGCACTGATCACTCTTGTCATTTCCCTTGTTCTATCCTGCCTCAATTATTATAACTCAGCCTTTGCCAGCTTCCCCCAATACTCTTTGAAGCGCCTTTAACTTGTTCAGCACACTGCAGCCAGTCTAATTTTCCATGCATCCCGATTCAATCACATAACCCCTCTCCTGATCCATCTACTGTACACTGGCTCCCAATTTTGTTCCACATATATTATAAGATTCTTGCCCAGGTTCATAAGACTTTCCATACTGGTTCCCCACCATATCTTTCATCTCTCCTCATCCTCCACGCTCCCCAAAGCTCTCTTCCCTCCATTCACATGAGCCGTCTTCTCCTACCGGCCCCCCCCCTCCCCCTTCTCAGGCACATCTGGAATCAACCCGTCATTCTGCTTTTTATTTTCTTGCCCTTCTCGCTGGAATAATCTTCCTCCATCCCTCCAGTTAGAACCCTCATTTTTTAAATTCAGAACTTAGCTTAAGATTCATTTATTTTGCACAGCCTCTGACCTCCCACCTGATTCTCTCTGATCATATTCACACTCCCACTTGTGTTTCCCTCTCCAACTTCTCTGTTGTTCCCTAAGGTCTTCTTATTGTGGTGTCTTGTGTCTCTTTCCTATTTATTATTGGCGTTCCTTTCCTATTTCTGTTTTAATGAAATTTTTTTGTAAACTGCCCTGCTGTCCCCACTAAGAGTGGTATATCAAGTTCTAATAAATGAAATGAAATAAAATGAAAGTACTGTTAGTAATCTGTGAACTATCATTAAAATCATCTGTAGTACTGGAAGATTGGAGAATGGTCAATGTAACACCAATTTTTAAAAAGGGCTCCAGGTGTAATCCAGGAAACTACAGATGGTGAGCCTGATGTCAGTACTGGGCAAAATAGTAGAAACCATTAGAAAGAATAAAATTACCGAACATGTAGAATCCAAGATGGCCGCTTGATCTGCTGGCTGCGTGGGCTGGTTTTTCCTGCCATGCCTAAACGAAAGGGGAAGCTACGGGGGAACCCTCCCTACCTGCTGCAGTCTCCTTCTACTTTTACCTTGGTGGCTGGGCCGATGGATTCTTATGTCCAGCTTCAAGGAGAACATTGGGAAGAAACTGGAGGTAACCCACTTGTGTCGACGCCGGGGCTGCAGCTTCCACCTGCATTGCCCGCCGACTTTTTGAACTTGAGCTCCCTCGGGGCCATTGGACCCAAAGTGGAGAAAGCTGTGTCTCCTGCAGAAGGGAATATGCAAGTTGATTATGGCGGAGGATTTCTTGCCAGGCTCAGCGTCTGCGGCTGCTGGATTGGATCAAGGAGCAGGGCTGAGTGATTCCTGAGAATTTTTTTCTGTCTCAGGGGAGCCTGGAGGTCCAGCGTTTTTGGCTGAGACTCGGGCTGGGCCATTTGTTATTGCCCCCATTCTCTTTGCAATGTCCGAATCACATCACTTTGGATTCTATTTGTACAACCTTAACAAAACTTGGTGAGTGTGTGGTTTCTCAAACTAATATTACTTTTCAGCTTATTCGGGCCAATACTGGGGCTGTTCAGAAGTGTCAAGAGATCGTGGTTGCTTTGAAGTCCCAGGTGTCTGTTGTTGTTAAGTGCCGTCGAGTCGGAGTCGACTCATGGCGACCCTCGGGATAGCTATCCTAAATTGTGTTCAGTCTTCAGTCAGGCGGCTCATTGTTGACAGACTGGTACCCGTAGCTGCTGTTATTGTATCGATCCATCTCATTGCTGGCCTTCCTCTTCCCAGGTGTCTACTATCAATAAAAAGGTTGTGCAGTTGAAGGAGCAACTTACTACTGTATTTAAAGATCTGACTGGACATAAATTGAAAGTTAAGTTGCTGGAAAACCAATATAGGGCTACTAACTTGCGATTACTGAACTTTCCTCGTTCTCTTATGGTCACTGCTCGGGATATGTTCAAGTCTTACCTCTTGGAAACTTTGGGTGTTCCCCCCGCATCTCATCCCCTGCTCTCTAAGATATATTATATACCTACAGGAAAAAAAGATTCGGCTCCAGGAGTGAAGATCTCTACAGCGTCTGGTGCTATGGATATTTTAAATGTGTCAGAGTTATTGGACACTTCTGTGTCTGATAATGTTGTTCCTGCAACTTTGTTAATAACTTTGGCCTAGGTATCTGATCACGAATGGTTGCTTAGGATGTATTTCAATAAAAAATCTGTTTTGTTTAAAGGTGTATCTGTTTGTATGTTCCTGATTTATCACGTGACACTCAGAAAAGAACGAGGGAGTTTTTGATCTTAAAGCCGGGGTTGGTTCAGTTGAGAGGTCTGTTTTTCCTCAAATTTTCATGCAAATGCTTGGTTAAATTACATTCTGTTTCCTATATTTTTATGATCCCACTAACCTAGCCACCTTTATTAGCTCTTGCCTAGCTACTGTCTCTTAATAAGGGGAACGGGATATTCTTGTCTCTGTGCAGGTATGAGTGAAGCCCGATGTTTTGGCAAATCTAGTTTATCCTTGAAGTGAATTATAGTTTATTTCCTTAATCTATCTTGGATCCCTTTAGTTTGAGGGCTAGTGAGGCAATGGGCAATGGGTATATTTCATTTGTTTATTGCCTGTATTGAATTGTAATAGTTTCTCGCCCTTGTCTTTTTTCCTTTCAAGTGTTATTTACTTGGATATGTTATTTAAAATGTGCATAACTTTTTAAAAAATTACCGAACATGTAGATAGTCCTGGTTTCATGTTTCTTTGAAGGAGTGAATAAACAGGTAGACAAAAGGTGAGCCGGTTGATATAGTGTATCTAGATTTTCAAATAAATGGCCAATTTTCTCAATGGAGAAAGGTGAATAGTGGAGTACCCCAGGGATTTGTGCTGGCCCGCTGCTTTTTAACATATTCATAAATGACCTGGAAATGGGAATAACTAGTGAGGTAATCAAATTTGCAGATGACACAAAATTATTCAAAGTTGTTAAAACACAAGAGGATTGTGAAAAATTGCAAGAAGACCTTGATAAACTGGAAGGCCGGACGTCCAAATGGCAGATGAAATTGAATGTAGACAAGAGCAAAGTTATGCACCTAGGAAAGAACAACCCAAACTATGCAAGGTTACATGATGCAAGGTTTCACATTAGGAACCACCACCTAGGAAAATATATTAAAACTGTGAATAATACATTGAAACTTTGCAGCAGCGGCCAAGAACAGCACTGGAATGCTAGGAATTGGAAAGGCATGGAGAAGAAAACAAAGGATATTATAATGCCTCTGTATCATTCCATGATGCGACCGCATTGTGGAACCTAGGTGCCTTTTTAGGAACCTGCCAGGTACTTGTGACCTGGATTGGCCACTGTTGGAAACAGGATACTGGGCTTCATGGACCTTGGTCTGACCCAGTATGGTATTTCTCATGTTCATATGTTCTTATAAGCCTTGTCACTTAAACTGAACATAAAAGAAATGCAATATCTGAAGTACTACATTGGTATCTACTATTGGTACATGTCACTGATGAAATGAATCAACTGCCAGTTTACTATACATGAAACTACCAAAGGAGGATACATTTCAAAGCCATTTCCATGGGTGAGACAGTGCTATAGGTATGGAAATGGGCTTTAACAAAATTCTGCTCTAATTGTGAGTAAATATATGCACTTAGAGAGCAATTTTGTAACTGGTGCCTATTTTTAGCTTATTTTATAAAGACACATAGGTGACGATGGACCCGATTCTGAAACGGAACCTGGGGGGCTGCACGTCCTGGTACCATTCAGAGGTTAGTGTCCCACTGCCACAATCAGGCACATAGGTGCTTTTGGACTCTCATTTGGGGTAATAGGTAATGTACTGCTGGATGCTTTGGCCAATGATCAGTGGACAGTGTTCATTGTGTGTGAATCTGCCTGATACCTCTCCGTATGCGCATACACTACATGGAGCAAGGAGTCTCCTCGCTTCTACTCTGCAAATGCAGCAAGGGACAAGAGCAACATGCATGCAGGTCAATCGCAGATTCCTGCCAGTGTCACCAACAAAGTGAATGGATTGGACATTCACAGAGACCAGCCCTCCCCTTGAGCCTAGTTCCTTATAGGCTGCGGCAGGTGGGCTAACATTGTTGCTACGGATACAGCTGTTATGGCAGTTGGCATTAATATGGCCTCTCACCTGTGCAAATTGGTGTGTCCTGAAGCCTAGAGATTGAGTCAGAGGTGGGGCTTCCATATCACACACATGTGCCCCCCCCCCCCCCGCTCACGCCAGTCAGACCAGCAGACAATATGTGAGCTGCACAACACTGTCATGTGGAGGGGGGGGGTCAATGTAGGGGAATGTTGTGGGGATGGGCCATGTCGATGGTGTAACTAGGAATGTATTACAGCATCACAGCCACAGGTTGCAACTACTTACTGCAAACCTTCTGCTTGTAAATGGTGTCTCACACAGTATGAGGGATTGCTGTATAGACACATGCCTCTGTGCTCAGACACACCAACACACATCCACACTCTTCAATATCCAAACACTAACTGCCTAAAAACTAAAACACACCTATATTCTAAATTGCTCAGGGAAGTCTCCCTACACCCACTGATGTCATTGAATAGTTACATTCTTATAAAAATAAAAGCTCAAATTGCTAAAGAAATTCCCTTATGACTATAGGAGCCTTTTAGTAATTTTTAAAGCTGTTACTTTAATACTGCAGTCTGAGGAAAATTCTCTCACCAAACTGTGCAACTCTTTACTCTTCGTACTTTTCAGGCAATACTTTCAATTTTATTAACAAAAAACATTAATTAATCATTTGGCATTTAAAATAAATATGATTGTAGCAGAACCCTAGCAAGCCCACAGAACCTCGGGAGTCCAGCTTTATTATACTTTATAACTGCGACTTTAAACCACATTAAAATTTTACAAAAAACTTTGTTATAGGCTTATCAGCCCTCACACACCTCCTGGGGACCCCCAGCACCCCCCATACACTTTAAAATGTATTTTTATTAATATGGCCACTTTCACCATTTAAAGGAGCCTGGGGCCCTTTAAAGCTGCCTCTGCCCCATCACAAGGCCTCGGACAAGCCTATTCCGGGTCCCAGACTGCCTGACTCCTTCTCTGGGCCTTCCTGGCCAGCCTCTTTCACTTTGGCTCCATTGCAATAGTCTAATTCAACCTGGGGCCATCCTGGGCCTAAATCAAGTGCTCTGGCACCCCCCAATTATCACCATTATCGCCCCCCCTCCCCCGAGACTCTGGCAGCTCAAAACTGGAATCAGGCACAGCTGCAGCCATCGCAGCCATACCAAACCCAGCAACACCGATCAGGACCCAAATGCTCCTCTCTCTGGGCCTCCCCCAACCCCCGGAGGCTAGGCCTGTAATTCCTGTGGAGCTCCAGCCTTCAGGAGTAGCCACAACACTGCAGGCCTCCATCAGAGACAACCATGGCCCTCTCCGATGCCTATCTCCTCATGACTCCGAGCCGGTGCACAGGATCACAGTCTGCACAGGCCCAAACAGGCCCGCCTCTCCCACCGCGGCACTCTTCACCGCTGAAAAACATTCATTCTTTTTTTTTAAACATCGCCGCTGACTGCCCTACCTCCTATAGACCAGTGTTTTATATTTCTAAAAAAAAAAAAAAAACCAGCTCGCTGTGATGGACTGCAATCACATCAAACCCCCGATGCCTCCCAGGTAATTTTAATTTTTTTTCCTTTATTCATTGGGTTACAATATCTTCATGGCTATTGTCTGTAAAGATTTTTGGGATAAGATTTCGTCAATTAACTAAGGCAGATTTTATATTTCAATTCATTTTTGGGGTATTCTGCTGTTTCAGGGTAGACAATGCCAATAGCTCTCAGTATGGACATTATTCTTCTTTCCTAATAAAATCATATTAAATAATACGTTACCCTTTGAACGGATTAAAACCTGTTTGCAGAGACAATTCCGGATAAAGAGAGAGTGGAATGAAGACATTGGGTCACATTTTTAATTTGGATGAGTGGTCTATTCATAAAATGACAGCTGCACATATATATTATGACCAAATTCTGGCCGAAGAAAAAGGTGGCATTTTGCCCTGGTTGAGGATATGCAACCACTGAATGGATTAATTTATCCATGAAGCTGGCCTGCTGAAATATCTAGCCTAATTTTAAATGGTTAAGTTATTCATTTAAAGATATGCTAGGATAATCAGCCACTCATTTTATATTCATAGGGTGACTGAATACCTAACCCCATACATTTAAATGTTAAACCTTGGATAGATACATAATACAAATCATTTTCAGAAATCATATCACAGAATTCAATGAATACCTCATCCCTGATTTTTCAGGGTAAATTGTCAAAAAATAAATTTAATGCATACATTTATAAACTGAAAGTAGTCCATACTGCATTGGTTGGAAGTAATTCCTGAAATGCCTCACTGGACTGAACTAGGATGTTCCCCTTACTACTCACTGTAGACAAGTGATTTCTAATTCAATCTTTACTTTACTAACAATGACATAAACTACTTTCATTATCAGATATTTTGAAAAGTAACACAAAACATAAGGGTGGAGGATAAAGTGGAGGGAAGGGGGTTGGGTTAGCTAGCAGATTATTCCTTCTTTGATCTGCTCTGTTCACTCTAGCTCCAGACCCATCTCTTGTTTTTATTTATTTTTATTTTATTTATTTTAAAAAGTTTCTATTACGCCGATTGCTGTGCATTCACATAAAATCATAAAATCCAAAAAAATCATAAAATCCAACAACCAAATTATTTATATAATCACATTTCAATAATACATCAAAAGATTCTTTGAAATAGGAAAATGCACCCTTACCAAACAGGTAGAGGAAATATAACAAAAACAGGCAACATCAAACCCTATTTGGGTACATTAGACCAATGTTCCTTCTAAGCAGCTTGAAACTGCGTTGGAGTCCTCCATCAGCATTCCTGTCAGTGGGGGGAGGGGCAAAGCGATCGCACTTAGGACTGCACGACATAGGCAGGTCCTGAGGGATGTGCCTATGCTGTGTGATCTTAAATGCGATCGCGTTGCACCTTCCCCCATCGGCGAGAATGCCGGCAGAGGACTCCAGCGCAGTTTCAAGCTGCTTAGAGGGAACATTGCATTGGACTACTTTGAGGGAGGAATGAGCAAGAATTCAAATCCTATGGGAAACTAGGAGAAAGGAAAAAGAAACTTAAGAAAAAGAAATAAGAGTGAAGACCAAGTCCAAATTTATTTTATTTATTTATTTTAAAAGGTTTATTCCACACAATCACCGAGGAGGATAACAAAATATATACACAATAAAACATCATATATAGCAAAAACAAATACAAATACACACAAATTATTAGGAAGTCCAGTAGCACGTCAGGCTAGCCTTGCATCTCTTTAGCATCCAAGAAGAAGTGAAGTTGAGAAGGCTCAAAAAAAATGATGAACTTTTTTCTGATATAGCACTACACATTTACATAGAAATCTCAGCGCAATATCTTCTCTCCTGTGTCCATTTAGAGACATCCAGAAGAATCTGTGTTTTACCACCCAAATCTTTACATCCACCTTATTGAAATATAAATGCAGCAAAACTTCTTTATCTTTCAGGAAAACAAACATAACCAAAAGGGTAGACCTGACATCCACCTCTTCTTGTGTTATCTCCAAAATGTCATACAAATTTGCCAAATCCAAACTATCAGATGAGACATCCACTAAAGAGGTGTCCATCTTTGGTTGTTTCATAGAGCTAGAAGGCAAAAAAATACATTTTCTGGAGTAGGGAAAACCTACAGAAAAGATCTCTAGGATTCATCAATGATATCTGAAAAAAGTTTAAAATATAAAGATTTAGATTTCTATTATAGTTCTCTAAATTCTTGCTCTTCCGCTGAAAAACCACACATCATGTGCAAAACTTCCCTGTGTCTTCTCTACTTGTTTCACAAAACATTGAAGGACCATCAGCAACTCTTGCTGGTTGGCCAGTCTGTACTACAGATCTTCTATTGATCTGTTCGTTCTTTATTACAGGCCTGACTCTAACCTACTCTTTCTGTCTAAGGCACTAGTCCTCATTTAACTCTTGGATCATCTTGAAAAGACTTCTTGTATCCACCCTTGGCAATCTGGTTTCCGCCTTTTTCACAGCACTGAAACTGTTCTTACTTTTCTTAGTGAAGTTCGCCAATCTTTTTGATGCTTACCTCTTGGTATCTTTGGATCTCTCATCAGCTTTGATCTGGTTGACCACCCTATTCTTCTCCTTCTAATCTTTCAGATATTGTCTTCACAGCAGTGTCCTCAAGGGGTTTCAATATTTTCTGTCTGGCTGCTCCTTCTCATTTTACTTCAACTCTCTCCCCTCTTCTTCCCACCCTCTGGTCTGTGGCACGCCCCAGGGTTCTGTGCTTGCTCCCGTTCTTTTTAATATTTTTCTGGCTGCTCTTATTCTGGTGGTGCAACAATTTGGTGTCTCAGCTTATTATTATGTGGAGGATATCCTGCTTGTTCTTCATGCTATGATCTCTCTCCTCTCAATGTGTGTCTCTCTGCGGTCGCCACCTGGCTTCATGACAATTGCTTGGTGCAGAATATTTATAAAACTGCTGCCATTTGGCTAGCCTACTTCTCCAGTGTTCCTACATTCACAGCTGTGTTTTATGATATTTCAATTCACTTACCTAGGTGTTACTCTGGATTCTGCACTGACTTTCCATGATCACATTAGAAACATAGAAACATAACGACAGAAAAAGACCACATGGCCTATCTAGTCTGTCCTTCCATAACAACCACTACACTTTTTTCTTTTAGAGATCCTCTGTGTTTGTCCCATGCTTCTTTGAATTCAGATACTGTCCTCTGCTGTTTGTCATGCCATTCAACAGACCTATTTTTCACTTTGTCAGATCCAATCTATTCATTCTTTCCTTTTGCCATCTGCTTTTGCTACACTTTTCCTCACCCTTGTGATCAGTCGTCTCAATTACTGCAACACAATCTTTGCTGGTCTTCCTAGTCATGAGATTAAGAGGTTACAACTAGTATAGAACTCTACAATCCACATCCTTACCCACGTCTCTCATTACAATCACATATTCCCCTTACTGATGAAACAACACTGGTTCCCCATCCACTACAGAATTCAATTCAAAATTTTGATCCTGACCCATAAAGCTTTACACACTGGTCTCTCTTCCTATACCTCCTCTCTGGTGCTTCTTCAAACTCTGTACAGGGCCCTTCAGTCATTTCATGCCAGCCACTTACATCTTCCTTCTGCTTCACAAGCCAGATATGAATCTACATGCCAATCCGCATTCTACTTCTTTGCACCTTCCCTCTGGAATGCCCTCCTATCCTAGCTTCAAAGCATCACTCAAAATACACCCGTTCCAATTAGCCTTTTCTGTCTTATCATAACCTGCTGGCCTGCCATTGCCTTATCTTTATTTTTCTTTCTTGACTTTCTCGTGTGGTATGAGTGCTCTTTTCTATGCACTTGGAGTTCCTTTCCGTTTCCTGATGTTGGTTTTATTGTAAACCACCATGTTGCTTCAATATGGCGATATATCAAATTTTAAATAAACTAAACTATTCCAAAGTCTCAATTTTGCAAATATTTTTGAGGCATTTTGAACAAAACTGGCACATACCTTGTAGACAGTTTCTAATGCCAGCCAAACAGAGTCCAGAGTCACTTCCTGAGGGTCAGAGTAGGGAAAATCTGAACTGCAAGTTGTATGGGGAATACCACTAATAACAGCACCTGATCCAACAACTTGATTCTGGAATTCCCAGGCTCCATGGTGCGAAGACCCTCACCGGCCAGAACAGCTGAGTTGCCATTGAGGTTCCACTGCTGGGCTGCACCACCACTTTATCTGGGCCCAAAGGTGCATATGGACCCATTGGGCTGAGTGAGACATTGCTCCCCATGTCAGGGGTCTTCCCCACCCTGGCAGCAGGTACATCTGAAGTGGATTTTGGCATCACAAAGCTGGCCATAATTTGCTACCCCGCCACAAGAGCCACTGATTTCAGGGGGAAGGCACCCTTCAGTTTGGCTTTGCATTTTGACATGAAAGGTTAGAAATATTAGCAGAGGAAACAAATGGACAATGCTCCCACACCCATTTCTAGCCTTGTTCCTTATAGCTACATGAGAGTGGGGGGACTGAAGCAGAACCAAAGGGCTGTTCTCTGCTGCTTGAAATTCAGGTAGAAGCTAATAGAGTTATTGGGAGAAATCACTTTATGTTCATTCAGTGGGCCTCCTGCCATGTAGAGCCTTGGGAAAATGCCCCTTTTGCCCATAGACAAAAACAGTCCTGGAAGAAATATTTTTTTTACCAGAAGAAATGCCTTTTACATTTTTTGAGGATAATTTTATTCATCCTATCTAACTTGTACAATAGGTATGTGCTCAAATTACACCAATTTAAAAAGAGAAAGAATGCTCACACTTTTCGTTTTAAAATTACCCACAGAGAAATGCATGCACACATTTGCACCTGCTTTGAGACACGCACAAATTAACAATTTTATTTTACACAGTCATGTATGGATTTTATAAACAATGGGCCTGATATTCAGCAGTAATGACTAGCCACCGCTGCTGAACTTTAAATCCGGACATTCAAGGCTGGGGTCATATCCTGCCCCGGCATTGAATACCTGGGTTGCCCAGATTGGCAAGAGGTTAATCGGGCTGCGGCATGATTAGCATCCACATCTAAAAGACCATTATAGACAGGGCCCATGTTTCATGTGAATGTCCATATCACGCCTATATTGCATGGGGAATGTTGGGGGTGCATGTCTAAGATTAAAATTGTCCCCTTGTGAAGTTACACCTGCTCCTCAGCAGGAACAGGAAAAAAGTGTTCCTTTTGCCCTCCCTTTTGCAGGCGGGGTTAAGGTGATATTTCTCTTCATTCCCAATGTTTGCTTCCTTCTTTTCATTGCATCAAGGGTAAATAGAGGCTTCTAAAGTTAATTAGCAGCATCTACATGTATCTGTGCAAAATAGCACAGGTACATGGCTAAGTGCTGACATTTACAAGTGCCGCTTGTAAAGTGCCCTCACGTACATGGGTAAGATTGCAGGCTTCTGACATTGATTTTTCCCACATGGATCTTTGTGAAATGACTCCTGCTGCATGAGAAAACATATCCCCATGCGTTCCTGCGCTTCCTCTTTTGATATAAAGCACAATGACGGGCAGAGATATGCCAATTTTACATCGCACTTAAACGTGTTCACCCTCTCCTCTAAAACATATATAGATTTGCAGACGTTTTCACATGGACATCGCTGCAAGCAAATAAACCGTCTGTCTAAAATGTGCCTGCATGTAAAAGGCCCTTGATTTTGGTTAAATTTTACTAAATGAGAGTTTTTGCTTTATCCTTGGCTGATTGATCGAGGGAAATGACTTGACAAATTGCATATAAAGGGAATTGAATGCTCATATATTTAGAGCAAAGGTTTTAAACATTGCTAGCATCCCATGCCTTCATTCCAATCCGTATCGAAGAACTCCCTTGAATAGATTATGCATGAGGAAGTTCTCTCTGTAAGATAAAGGTGCCGAATAATGAGATTTCATTAGGAAAAGGCTCTATTCTTCTGCCTGATGCCCACCTTTATGTGCAATTGGCAGTGGATTATGAGTACTGGCGATCCCGAGCTAGAAGATGCTATCCATCGCTTTCAGAATCTGTCAGGAAGCAGTAGGACAATCCTTTATGCGGCTTGTTAAATGCTGCATTGCCAGTTCTAATCCAAGAAAGCAGCTCTTTTGCACTAATTCATCAACAGGCCAGTGCATTAACCTTCAGGTAATGTTAATTGTCAGAAAATTAATTCATGTCTCCTGTACTAGCAATCAATAGGAAGGAAATTGCATTCATACAGTCTCCCTAATTCTTTAATTACAGTGCTATTTTTATAACAGCTTGCATGGAAAGCAGCCTTAACAAATGCAGGATTTGCTTTTTGCAACAATTGGTCACACAGTGAGAGGCACATTTCAAATGGGGTATCAAAGTGCAATTTGGGACGTCAAAACCAGAATGTCTGAAAAGAAAGGCAGGCACGTGCAAGTTCCGTCACAATTCCAGAAACGTGCCTGAACTTGCCCGATATGCACCTGTATCAAATGTCTATATAGACGTCTCCAGGAGAGCATTTCAGAACCAAGATATTTTATTTATTTATCCAGATTTGTATACCACTTTCTCTTTCAATCAAAGTGGTTGTGTTAACCAGGTTGGGATAACATTAAACAGGGGGCGACATGACGTTCATATAGACCATAGTGTATGGGATTATCCTACATTCATGCTTGAGTAAGGAGTCTTTAGGATGTTTGGTTATACCTCATAGCATAATGGTTAGAGCATGGCTGGTTCGTCCACTAGGTGGGTGGCAGCGGCACAGGTGAGTGATGCCTATTAGTGCCTGGAGTAGGAATAAACATGCATGTGCCTGCAGACGGCCCCACTGCTTCTGGGATCAAATAGGGACGTATGTCCATTGCCCCTCCCCAGATACACCTCTGTCACACTCCCGTGCCTACTTGAACATCCCCGTACTGGAGACATCTGCAAATGTCATTTGTTGAATAGTTATGGAGGCATGTCGGTGATTTCAACATCCACGTGCAGGTCTGCAGATGTCCAAACTATGACTAAACCTTTTAGAATGATCCTCTATGTAACTAAAAATTCAAAGTTCATAAAAATGATGGAATCTAACACAAGGTAGACTCATAAGTATCATAGCCCTCCCTTTACTTTTGCATCATGAGATGTAATCCAATCCAGGCCATTTTACCTCCTGTCTTGAGCCCAGATGTAATAAAGTGCTCCAACCTTGGCATGCTTTTCTACTTAGGTTTTAGTATGAATTTTCACAGCTTCCAGAGATTCCACACAGCTAAGCTTTCAGCCTTTCTATTGCCTGGTTTTGTTTCTAATATAGATTTTAACTGTTGGATATACATTCATTTTGGGGAATATTCTGACTGCCTACATTCCTTGTGTAGCCTTTAAATCAGATATCTGAGAGTGCCCTCAGTTCATGTAAAGGTCTACTGGCAAGGGACACTTAGGTTCCCTCCCATCCTACCCCTCACCCTACCCACCCCAGGACTGCATTGCCTATATAGTCTTCACATTTTAATTAGGTGTTAAACCCATATTTTCTTCTTCTTCTCCTAGGACCGCTAAATCAGCATGTCTTGTATTCAGTGCAAAAACTGTAGTGCTTTCATTCTGAGAAGAATCATTTGGAACCTAAGAGCTTGCCCTATATGCTTCAAGTTAGCTGCCATGCATAAAGAATTGACTCTATTAAGGGAAGAACTAGCTGCAATGAAACACACCTCTTCTTTGATACAAACTGAACTAAGTCCACCATTGCTCCCACAAAGAATCAAACATCCCAGGAACAAATGGATCACATGGGCTCTGGAAAGTTGTGACCTGTAATGCAGAGACATCCTATGCATCAAAAGATATCCCTGCATAATTTTATTTTATTTATTTATTTATTTATTACATTTTCTTTTATACCGCGCTATTTAAGATCAGTGCGGTTTACAATAAACATTGAAACTACACATCTCAGTTTAGTGATTTGTGCTTACAATAAACATTTAAAATAACTCGGGTATACAATGAACAAGTTTCTTAACAGGGAGAACAGGGAGAACAATAACTATATACAGGCAAGTTAATGTAACTATATACATGGTTACGTGCACAGCACGAGCTTCTCAGAGTAAGTTAAGTATGGAGGCGGTTAAGGTGTGGTTGCAGGTATTCAGACTAGGAGTGTAAGATGCGTGGGCTTGAGGAGCTACCATGAGGTGTGGAAGTAGGTGACTGTGGGGGGGGGGGGGGCTGCGGCATCGTAGTGAAGGAGAAAAAGGTGATGCTTCAGTTCCTTCTTGAATTGGGAGAGATCGCTGATGGTTCTGATAGGCGCCGGAAGTGCGTTCCAGCAAGATGGTGCAAAAAAGGCAAAGGCTCTAGATCTAGTAGCTTGAGAGCACTTAGTACTTGCCTTAGGTAGAATGAGGGTGTTTGCAGCATTCGATCTCCTTAGCCTTCTCTGCCTTGGTTAATGAGGATGCCCAATCCATGGAAAATGAAGGGCCCTTAAATGAGACAGTCAATGCCCAATCTACTGATAAAGCACCAAATATGAAGAAAAATCACAAAACAGAAAACTACTACTACTTGGAGATTCCATCATCAGAGTTCAAAGGAGAGAAGATAGTCAAACGCCTCCCAGGCTCTTCAGCCAGCAAGAATTCAACCAAATTGTTGATGTAGTTAATGCAGAAAGTGAGCACTCCAAAACTGATGTTGTCATCTACTTGGGTACAAATGACCTGGCTAGAAACAGTGCTTCTGCAGTTCAAAGGGACTTCCAAACTCTGGGAGAGAAACTCAAGCCCACTGTTAACACTGTAGCATTCTCAGAAGTTCTATCTGTTGTTGGTAAAAGGGCAGAAAGGCTGCATCGCATAAACAACTCTAACACATGGCTCCAAATCTGGTGCAAAAAAAAGGATTCAGATTTATAAGCAACTGGGGGAACAGATGGACCAACAAGAGACTATACTGTGCTGATGGACTACATCTCTCTGTCGCAGGGAAAAGAATCCTAAGTGAAAACTTCAGGCAGTATGTGGATATGCATTTAAACTAGAGAAGAGGTGACGGATGGGGAAGGACAAGTTCAGGACATCACTCCTGGCAAAAGCAGAACAACCTCAGAAACAGCCACACTTTTAACCACACATCAACGACAAGTGGGAAGAGGTGGGTAGAACAAAAGCAATGCAAAATACATGCAAGCCAGTTAAATGCTGGAAAGCAATGAGCCCAAATCTCGAAGCTTAGCCAACAAAGTTCCTGACCTGGAAGCCCAAATAGTGGAAATGGACTTGGACATTGTGGTCATTACAGAAACATGGTTTAATGAATCACATGATTGGGATATAGCCATACCTGGCTATAATCTATTCGGAAGAGACAGAGAAAGTGGAAAAAGAGGAGGAGTAGACTTATGTGTCAAAAGCAATATTAAAGCTACTGAAATGCAGGGGGCATGGGGAAAAGAAGAAGCGCTCTGGATTGTGTTGGAAAGAGGAGATGGCACTGTCATCCATACTGCTGTAGTCTACAGACCTCTGACACAAATCGAAGAAATAGATAACAAATTGATTATAGATAATGCAAAGATAGCCACAAAGGGGGAAGTGATCATATTGGGTGACTTTAATCTACCCAATGTGGATTGGATTACTCCTTCTACAAATCTAGAAAGAAGTAAAAAAAAATGTGGATGATTTCCAAAATGCGTTACTTAGACAAATGGTGATGGAACCAACCAGGGAACACTCAATGCTGGATTTAAATGTTCACCAACGGAGATAGAGTGTTGAATGTCTGGGTGGGTGCCCCTGTGAGCAGCAGCGATCATCACACAATGTGGTTTGAGATAAAAGCCAAGGTGCAGTCCAATCATAGCAAGCTCAAAGTCCTAGACTTCAAAAACACTGATTTCAGTAAAATGGCCGAGTACCTGAAGCGGGGTGCCCCAGGTTTCGGTCCTGGGACTGGCACTGTTCAATGTATTTGTGAGTGATATTGCTGAAGGACTGAATGGAAAGTCTGTCTTTTTGCAGATGACACAAAATTTGCAACAGAGTGGACTCCCCTGAGAGAGTGGATAATATGAGGGAAGATCTACAAAAGCTGGAAGAATGGTCTAATGCTTGACAGTTAAGATTTAATGCAAAGAAGTGTAGTGTCATGCACTTGGGAAGCAGAAATCCAAGGGAAATGTACGCAATAGGGGGTGAGAGGTTGGTGTGTATGGACCAGGAGAAGGACCTTGGTGTGATTATTTCTATCGGGCTATCGAGCGTGCCCGCACCTGGCGGGCCCGCGCCTGAGGGCCTCGCCAGAGGGTCCTTTGGCATGGCCCTTAGGCGTGGATCTAATCGCAGCCATACTTGAGAGTCGTCGAACTTCCCAGTCCTATTGCACTACGCTCTGTTCTGGGACCAAGGTACATCACTACAGTTGCTCTCATTCCGGATGACCACAAACTGGAGTCCCTTTGACTAACTACCCTAAACGTGAGCCGCTGGACTTCCAGCAACCTGAGCCTCTTAGGCCTACAGCAGCAACTTGAACTCATTCCAGCTCCAAATGTAAGCAACTCTTATCACCTTGCTACTTAATTTCCCATTGTTCTAATTTCGCATTGTTCCCTTATCTTCCAAAGTATTCTGTAGTTTTATTCATTCTATAATATATAACTGCTTAATGCAATATTATCACAATCTGGGCTACAATAGTACCTAATTTTATGACATTCACTGCTGCTAATATTCTCAACTAGTCACTGCTATAACTGTTACAACCGATACTATACTGTTACAGCTTATGCTACAAAATGCTTTAACTGTTACAACTGCCACTATAACTTGACAACTTGTGCTACAAAAGTACCTAATCATTGTAACTTTCACTGCTACTGTTATTCAAAGTATCCAACTCACTGTGATTTCACTGTTCCTTTTATCAACCCTCTGTGTCTGACCCTAATCTCAGCCAGACCCCCATCCCTGCCATTCACCCCCTCTTACACACTACCACTTTACATATCCTCTTTATCACTACCCACCTACCATCCCAGAATGGCCCCCCTTAATTCCTTCTCATACACCCTGAGGCTTGCCCTCATTATACTTCTCATTTCCTGGCTTATTTTCCCTTTTGTGCTAACTTTGACCCATAGTGCCCCCATTCCAATAATCTACTCCCCCAGACACCTATACATCCCACCACCTCTGTCACACTCATTAACCCCAACCTTAAGCCCAATCCTCCTTCTGACCTCCCCCATCCCCCCTCAAATGCGCCCTACTCAATGCTCGCTCAGCTAGAAATAAAATCCCCTTACTCGCTGACCTTATCACTGATAATGACCTTGACATACTTTGCCTCACTGAAACCTGGTTTCAAGACTCTGACATGGTTCTAATAAACCAACTCTGCCCCAACGCATACTCAATCAATATATGCAACAGATCTAATGGCAGAGGTGGGGGTGTAGCTATTATAGCTAGATCCAACTTAGAACTCTCCATGGTTGAATCTATCTCTACCTCAGGCATGGACTCCATCACAGTCTCTAACTCAACTCTGTCCTTGCACCTCTTATACCGAGCACCTCAGACAGACTCAACTGATCTTTCCACGATCCTAGACACAGCCTGCTCCCCCCAACCCTCTTTACGCCCCCTTATAATCCTAGGTGATCTGAATTTACACTCCACAACCCCAATCCAATCCTCTACCTTCCTCCAAGCAATGGATGCCCTCCATTTTACCCAAATCCTAAATCAACCTACACATTCCAAAAGAAACACCCTTGACCTAATATTCATCCCACAACAGTCACTACTCGCCGATCAGGTCCTTCACACCATTCAACCCATACCCTGGTCTGATCATGCTCTTATCCTCTTCTCCTTCCCTTACTCTACTCACAAAATTCAACCTCCTACCCACCCTCAACATACTCGTAAATTCAAGCAATCCAACGCTGCCAACTTTCTAGAGCAAACAATCCCATCACTTGACCTTCTGAATGACATGAAACTGAACCAAGAGTCCCACATCTCTAAGTGGAACGAAACCCTATCTGCAGCCTCTTTACTCCCACCCAAACAATTTCCTCACAAGCACCGCAAAAGAACACCATGGTTCTCTACAAAACTGAGAGGCCTCAAAAGAGAACTTAGGCGTCTTGAATGTATTTGGAGACGCTCTCATTACCCCAATGCACATACTGCTTACACAATTAAACTCCAAACCTACTGCTCTGAAACCCTCAACTATAAAAGGGAATATAATGAAAACATGATCCAATGATCACTTAATAAACCATGAGAGCTTTTCTCCATTGCCAAAGCCTTAATAAATGAACCCTTACAGCAGGATCAGCCACTGAAAATAACCGCACAAACTATAGCTACCCACCTGATCTCTAAATTCCCCCCTCCTGCATCAACCAATAACCCCCAACTTACAGTCGACTTCAGCACTCAACCACAGGAACCAACCCTCTTAAACTCTTGGAACGAATTTGATCTCCTTACTTTAGAAAATGTATCTAATGTTATAAAAGACTTAAATACCTCAACCTCTGCCCTTGACCCTTGCCCTGTCCCTTGGATCAAATCCACTAGAAGTTCTCTCAGCCCTTACATCCTGCATATTGTTCAAACTTCCCTCCAGACTGGATCTGTACCACCTCCACTTAAATGTGCCACTATCCGACCAATTCTAAAAGGGACAAAACTTGACCCTACTTCCCCTGCCTCCTACAGACCCATCTCTAGCATCCCTTTCCTTGCAAAGATAACTGAGAAACTAGTTCAAGCCCAACTTCAGAACTATATTGACGACCACTCTCCCCTTGACTTATTCCAACATGGTTTCAAAATGAACCATGGAGTTGAAACCCTCCTTACCTCCCTACTTGACTCCTTGTACCTGTACATGCAAAATCCTACCCAAGGATGCCTACTCTTATTCCTTTACTTATCCGCTGCCTTTGACTCCCTTCCTCACCATCAACTCCTAAGCAGACTCCACGAAATAGGACTGAGGGGTACAACCCTAAACTGGTTCCGATCCTACCTTGATGACAGAACCCAACAGGTCCGTATTGGAAACGACACCTCCCTCCCATTTACCCTTAAACAAGGTGTCCCCCAAGGATCTAGCCTATCTGCTCTCCTATTCAACATCTTCATTCAACCTGTCTGCAAGATCTTCCAAAGCTATGGCATCCAGTACCAAATATATGCGGACAACATGATGTGCTTCACCCCATTTAACCTCTCTAACCCTGACTTCACCAAACTAAGTGAATGCCTAACCAGCCTAAAATCTTGGCTATCGCAGCACAACCTCCTGATTAATCAATCCAAGACTGAGGTTCTCCAGGTGTTTTCCAATACTTCATACACGCCACCTCCAACCATTACTATTGGCGATTTCTCACTTGCTATAAAAAAACAAGTGAAATATCTTGGCATTATCCTTGATCAAAACCTCTCCTTCAATGAACAAATAAAGAAAACTACCAATACAATATATACAAAGCTACGTGCTCTACAGAACCTAAAACCCCTCCTAAGCCACGACTCTTTTCGTTCTGTCTGTCAGACCCTTACAATCCCTTCTCTTGATTACTGTAATCTCATCTATCATGGCCTTCCCAAGAACACCATACAACCACTCCAATTAGCACAGAACACGATTGCACGGCTTATAACCAACAACCCCAGACGAGCTCACATTACACCAGTCCTATATGATCTCCACTGGCTCCCCATTCAATACAGAATCAAATTCAAAGTGCTTACCCTTACACATAAAATTATCTCTAATGAGTCTGCCCCATGCCTCTCCCCATGTCTTCCCTTCCCCATTAACACTAGAACACGCTGCTCTACTACCAAAAACCTCCTGACTATCCCAACAACCAAAAGACATAGCAAACAATCCACCTGTAACAGGGTCTTCTCCCTCTATGCCCCATCCTTATGGAATAACCTTCCTCACGAGCTGCGGAACTGTCCTACCCACTCTGAGTTCAGAAAGAAGTTAAAAACTCTTCTTTTCCTTGAACATTTTTCCCTACCTCCTTAGTAAATAACCCCTTACCTCCACTTCCTCACTACTGACTACCACTCTCTAACCTTAACATGCGATCGTATGATATCCCAGGATATACCATTGTAAATAGTTGTTCACTGAACATGTAATTGTTCACTTTGTTTTCCTTATATTATTTTTTCCTATATTTCTTTGTTACTTGGTTCCATGTAAACAGTTGAAACATACTGCCACATTGTTTTATGTAAACCGTCTTGATTTGTAGAAAGACGGTATATAAAATCTGTTAAATAAATAAATAAATAAAATTTCTGAGTATCTCAAGGTGGCAAAACAGTGCGACAATGCAATGACAAAAGCCAAGAGGATGTTGGGTTGCATACAAAGAGGAATTACCAGCAGAAAGCAAGAGGTACTAATGCCACTGTATAAGTCACTGGTGAGGCCTCACTTGGAATACTGTGTTCAGCTTTGGAGACCATATCTCACAAAGAATGTAAAAAGACTGGAAACGGTTCAGAAGAAGGCGACCAAAATGATTGGGAGCCTGCGTCAGAAGCCTTATGAGAAGAGACTTGAAGACCTAAATAAGTACACCCTGGAGGAGAGGAGGGATAGGGGAGATATGATTCAGACCTTTAAATACTTAGAGTATTAATGAACAAACAAACCTCTTCCAAAGTTATCCCTGTAAACCTAGAGGGCATAACATGAAGCTGCAAGGGGGTAAATTGAAAGGCAATGTCAGGAAATACTTTTTTCACTGAAAGGGTGATGGATGCTTGGAATCCCCTCCCGATGGAAGTGGTGGGGGCAAATACAGTGACAGAATTCAAAATAGCATGGGACAGACACAGTGGATCCCTCTATAGCAACAGGATAAAATCAAAATAAACTTAAGTATCTAATTTCTCAACAAACAGGGGTGCCCTATACGGAGCGATGGGTTCACCCCTAAATAAAGACATGGGGAGGGGTGACCTGCTCGGAGCGGCAGGTGCACCTACTCTTGCCACCTTGCTGGACAGACTAGATGGACCATACTGGTCTTTATCTGCCATCATTTATTATGTTACTATGTAATTTTACTCCCATATTTAATACATGTCTTAGAATGGAATACATGTGTGCTAAAAAGTGAAATGTTTTCTTTCCTGCTAATTTCCTTTCATTAAGAACATAAGACATGACACAGTGGGTCACACAAGGGTCTGTCAAGCCCAGTATCCAATCCAGGTCAGAAGTAACTGTCAGGTTCCCAAAAGATAGACAGATTCTATGTTGCTTGCCCCAGGAGTAAGCAGTGGATTTCCCCAGTCCACTTTAATAATGATTTATGGACTTTTCCTCTAGGAACTCATCCAAACCTATTTTAAACCCAGCTGCACTAACATCTTTTACTGTATCCTCCGATAACAAATTCCATGTTGAGTGAAAAATATTTTCTCCAATTTGCCTTAAACGTACTACATTGTAGCTTCTTTGCATGTCTCTTAGTCTTTCTGCTTTTTGAAGGAGTAAACAACTGATCTACATTTACCTGTTCCACTCCATTCATTATTTTGTAGACCTCCATCATATCTGAGCTGGTTCTGTTAGACCAGCCCAGACAAGTGAGTTATGCTCTCCAATCTGCACATGGAGGCAGCAAACTTTAAGCTTCAGTGGTGTCATCACAGGGATAACTTGTGGTTCAGCTTCAGCTCTGGAACTTGCCAGCATACTATTGCTAAAGCAGATCTGTAAGACCCCAGAACATCATCATTAGTAGACCCTCAGAAAGTCCAACTGCACAAGAGTGGGCAATAACCTTATTGGAATGATGCCGGAAGCATCTGGAAGAGCCCAAAGAATTCTTAGCAGAGACCGAAATAACCAGAAAAACCTTAGTCTTCCCAGGCAGGTCCTGGACATTTCTAGTAGGAATCAAGGAAAGGAAACTAAGCAGGAATGAACAAATTACATTTTTCTTATCATCCTGCTAAACCAGGGACTACCAAAACTTCAGTCCCAGGGGCTAGGTGGGGAGGAAGATAAACTACCTCAGAGAAACTCACCTCCCAAGGCATCATTCCACAAAAGCCCCTTGGCTGTCTTGGGAGAAAGAAGACTCAGCAGACACCTTTGTTTAACTCACAAAACACCAACAAATCCCCCCTCCCAATAGGGCAACATTAGCACCAGGTGAAATGTGGGCTGCCCAACTGACCATACAATCCACCTAAGCCCTTGGACAATGAAAAATTGAAGGCAACCTGCCCCAGAGCTGTTTCTGAATTGAGGATTTCAAGGCATTGCTGAGCTTCCATAGGAAGTCAAAGAATAGCTTAAAAACAATCCCTAGTCAAGAGCCTCACACGGAGCCTGATGAGCAATGAAAAAACACCTGGAAGCAATACATTGTTGAGCAAGCCTGTAGCCAAGAACTAATCAGCTAGAACCAGTTCCTCAGGGAACATTCCTGAGATATTGCATTCAGTGGTTTTGAATAATTGAAGTAGATCTAATAATATGCACTGAAGGACTGCTGTCCAGAAGGGTGAATAAGTACCTTAGCAAGTACAATGGCTCCCAGACAATGCTATCTGCTTGGACCACTGCCACTGGAAAAAGTAAAGTACACCACAGGAGAAACACTCCCAAGAAGTGAGCAGCCTCTTGAGCAAGACACAGAGCACTCAGAACCTGCCGCCTTCTGAGTGAAATGTAGGATGCACAAGGCGTGAAAACTGTAGACCAGCCATGGAGAGTGCCAAGCTACCCAACCTCTAGAAACAACCCAATGATTGCTATGATAAGTGCTGCCAGTTTTGGGAACAGCCCTAGGATCCCGGGGTCCCACTGTGGGAGGTTTTAAGGCAAGTTAAGGAATTCTCAATAGCTGAAGTATGGGGTCAGCGAGACCAGCGTTTAGTTGCACAGTCAGCTCCAAAGGATGTACTCTACCAGTGGTTTTCTCAAGGCGGGGGTGTGTGAATACTTACCATTAAGATACAGTTTGGCTGGAGAAACTGAAGACATGGATGTCTCACCAGAGAGCCAGCTATGGCTGCCTGGAAATGTTGAAAGACCATCACCCTTGCACAATACGGGTGTGCCAGTTGGTCTGCATAGCAGTGCACAGGGAAGCCCAGAGGAGGGTTGGGCAAAGCAGCACACCTGGCAATAGATTGCTTGGCAGGAACAGCTTTTGGTCAGCCTGCAGTTACTGCCCACAGGTGGGAACTGTGGCCATTTTATGCAGGTGGAGGGGATTCCTGTGCATACGTGGCTTGGATCTGGTGTGCTATGGAGATATTTGGGAGGCCCCCTTTTAAAATCAGCAACTTCAAGTTTATGCACTTAAAGCAGCCACATCTCTTGCAATGTGTGTAACAGTGGCAGAAGTTCAAATTTTGTGCCTCCAAGCAACAATTTTGAAAGGACCCTCTGAGTGTGGGGGGGGGGGATGTCTACTTCAGAAGATACAGGAACAGCTGCATGAGTGTCCCCTTCTTCCTCGGGCCCCACCGCCCCCCCCCCCCTGCATCGCAGGGGCTGTCTGGGCAGACTTTATGTCATTGGTGTGTAGGTGGGCAAGCGGTAATCAAATTGTGCAGACAGTACTTTTTGAAAATGAAATGTAGGTATGCTGTTTTGCCTCCCCCCCCCTCCCAACTTGTCCTTAATGTACTTATAGGAATGCCTCTTTCTAAACTGGCTAAAAATATGTGGATCAACGTGCAAAAGAAGTTATATGTTTACCAACAGGTGATAAATGTATAATTTACAGTACTCTTGCACTGATTTGCAAGGGTACCCATAAGTGGCATTTTAGAAAGGATATCCAGATGTAATCTGGGACTTCCAGAGCAAAACATTCTGAAAGAAAATCAAGGAACATTTATGTTCAGCCCGATTTTAGCAATTTCAATGTCCCTGAAATGGAAGGCTACATAGATGTCCCTGTTACATACACTGGTGCCGGGGGGGGGCATATATCCAATACTGAACGCATGTCCATGCAAGCTAGTTTGCATGCGGGGTTCTGCATCGGCACGGCGAACTGAAAACAAGTGTCCTGGTTTCCCTACGGTTTCATCATCATGGAAAGAATAAGGGTTATCAAAGTACTTCTATGTCCTCCAGATGTCTGGATGGCAGAAGGAGAGCTTTTCTGATGTCTATTGATGATCTGGAGCAGGAATAGACCTGAACTGTCCCGCTAGTGGGTGGATAAACAGAACAGCCTTCCAGTGGAGGTAATGAAAAAGAGGACTGCATCTAAATTCAAGAAAACATGGAACAAACATAGAGGTACTCGGAGCGCTAGTAAGAGATTGTAGAGCTTAGTGCCTGGTATGTATGGGCAGATTGAATAAGCTCCGTGGCCATTTTCTGCTGTCATTGTCCCTGTGTTTGTGTACTGCTCACTGTAATTTATAAGCAGAAGAAAACACACTATTCTTAGACAACGTTAATGCTACAGAGATGGTTGAATAGCAGAATCAAAATGTTTGTCCAGGTCACTCAAAAGAAAGCAGAGCATAATAGATACATTTTTGTTTTCAGTCTAAAAGTTTTTTTTTTATCTAAATTTACGTCTTAGAAACATTTTCTATAGAAGATTATTGACTGATGTTGCTGAATAAAAATAATTGTATCCTATGTTTTAAAAGAAATGTGTTTCAGGGGTGTTGTGTATGTTCAAACAATAAATAAATAACTTGCCCAATTTTTTAAACCAATTTTTCCATTTAACTAGTATGCTTCATCAGACTCATTTCAATATGCATAATCCTTATTAGTATCTCCTGTCACCTTCAGTACAGTAGTAGCAACTGGGGGGAGTAATCCACTGGCTAGAGCAGCAGACCTAAAAACAAGACAGACCATGGTCCAAGCCCTACCGATGCTGCTTGTCATCTTGGGCAAACTATTTAATTCTCTATTGCCTGGTGTTTACAAAGCACTAATACTAAAGTGTGACGAGGAAGCAAATCTAGTGTGTTCAAATCCTGATGTAAGAACAAAAATGTCTGCATGCCCTTCATATTCTGCAAAGCCTCATTTGAATCCCTGTAAAAGCACTGATAGCCACCCCCCAGGCCATAAAAATCAATGAGAAACTTTAAAAAGCAGGCGTGATATTCAGCGGAGGTAGCTAGCTGCTGCTGCTGCTGAACTTAAGACCCAGATTTTAAATGTCGGGGCCATATTTTATTTTTTTATTTAAACATATTTTTATACCGCCCCTTCCAGAGATCAGGAGCGGTTTACATCATAACAGTATAACTGAAGCTTTTACATGGAACAGTATTCAAGAACTATGTACAATGAACAATGTAGAAGAGGGATACACTCTGGTCTTTTTTTGAGGATTGGATTTGAAAAGGGCCAGAGATGAAGTTTGATACACAGACCCAGGATGTTTGTTCCAGGCATAAGGAGCAGCAAAGTGGAAGGATGGACTTGACAACTCTGCAACTTGTGATGAAACTCTCGGGGGGGGGGGGGGGGGGGGGAGAGGAGAGGCAGAATTTTGGATGTTTTAGTGTTAGATTAAAAATGATATAAAATGACAGAGGAAATTTTGTTATTTCCCACGTCTTTTCAAACAAATGCACATCCCTAGTTATTACATCTTAAATATTGAAGAACGTGTGTTAATGGCTGAGGGGAGATATGATAGAGGTTTATAAAATCCTGAATGGAGTGGAATAGTATACAGGAATCAATCATTTACTCTTTTAAAAAGTGCAGACACTAGGAGACATGCCATGAAGTTACCAAGTAGGACATTTAGAACAAATAGTAGAAAATATTTTTTCTTTCAAAGCATAATTAAGCTTTGAAACTTGTGACAAGAAGATGTGGTAAATTTAAGCAGTTAGTGTAGCTGGGTTTAAAAAAGATTTGGACATGTTCCTGGAGGAAAAGTCTATTAACCGTTACGGTAGACTTAGGGGACTCCACTGGAAATAGGTAGCATGGAATACATCTACCTTTCTGAATCCTGCCAGGTACCCATGACCTGGATTGGCCACAGATGAAAATAAGAAACTAGGATTGATAGACCTTTGGTGTGACCTAGTATGACAGTTCTTCTACCGGCACAATATTCAAATGCTTCATCCTTTGTTTTCTCCAAATGTAGCTTGCCTGGTTGTGGCCAAACTGTTCACTTGTCATTTCATCATTCCAAAGCACTTTAACACATTTCAGGTTTATTAAGGTTTTTTTTTTACCTACTTTAGATAATGACTTTTTATTTATTTAACAATCATTTATATCCCGCATCTTCCAGAGTTCAGTTGCGGTTCACAATAAAACAAAATCCACAAAGCAAGAGCTTGGTTTTACATCGAACATTTTGTAACAATAAACAATATAATGGTTAACAACATGAGCTAATACATAACAGCATAAAACTGGCTTGTAAACTATGTACAATAAACTATATACAAATACAAGTTGTAGGTACTTTAGGGTTGAATCATAGGGGCTTGTTTACAAAGCCGCGGTAGCGGTTTGCGATCGTAATCGGAGCCGCGGCCCCATTGATTTCAATGGGGCCGCGGTTGCGATCGTGATCGCGAACCACTACCGCGGCTTTGTAAACAAGCCCCATAGTGTTTTTAGTTCAGTGGTTTTTCTGTTAAGTTGTTGGATTTAGTATTACTCAGACAGGTGATTTTAGCCTTTATCTGAGTATATCGAGGGATTATCTATGTTACCGTAGTGCATGGCGAATAGATAGGTTTTTAGTTTTTTACGGAGTTCCATAATTTTGTTTATAGATTGTAGGTCCTCTGGAAGGGAATTCCATGTGGATGGAGCTGCATGAGAAAAAGCTCTGTTATTAGTTAATTTATTTGCTTTTATGAAATCATGAGGAGAATTTAGTTTATTTGAGTGTCCTTTTCTGTGCGTAGTTTTTTGAGATTCCATACTAATTAGGTTGCTTAGTGGGATTGGAGCCATGTGATTTAAGGCTTTAAATGTAGTTATTGTAGTTTTATATATTATCCTGCTTTGAATTGGCAACCAGTGAAGGGAAGCTAGTATTGGTGTTATGTGCTGGAATGAGTGTGCTTTCATTATAATTCATTACATCTTCTTGCGGCATTTTGTGCTAGTTGGATTCTTTTGATGTTTTGTTTCGTTATTCCTAAAAGAATTAGGTTGGCAAAATCAAAGTGCGGGGTTATTATAGCCTGGATTATATTAATGAAGTCTTGTAGGTGTACTAATGGGCGAAGTTGTTTAAGGATTTTGAGTTTAAAATATATTTTCTTTATAGTGTTTCTGATATGAGTAGTCATCGTCAGATGTGTGTCTAATATAACACCTAGGTATCTTATTTCGTTTTTTATTTTAATGTCATGATTTTGTATTGTTATGTGGGTTGGAGGGATAAATGATTGTTTTTTTGCTACAATTAGGACTTCTGTTTTTGAATGATTAATGTGGAGGTTTTGAGCTTTTAGCTTTTAGACTTTTGTGATGGGCTTGTCGAAACAGTTTTCATCTGACAACTCTCCTGTGCGGGTCATTGTGTATTCTGAACTACTCGTTTACAGTGATCCGTTAATTCTGTTTTACAAATCTTACCAGTTTTCGTCTTTCTAATGGAGATTTTTCTGACACTTTTCCAGGACACTTGAATGGATAACTGCAACTGTATAAACCATTCTACAGGCAAGGTTATTTTTCCAAAACAGGAGAAGGATTTGGAATGTTCCAGGGGCAGCAACATTTAACCATTCTATCTTATATATCTAAGTGGCTTCCTAACATTGCATGCCATCAAGGTGTGTACATCATTGCTTCAGTGATTTACGCATGCAAATGGGCACTTACTTGCATCAAGGAGGTGGTCACTAGTCAATAAGTACAAGTGCAACACTGTGGGTGTGTGCATGGGTGGAACATGAACAGAACATATAAGCACATAACTCGTACAACATACAAGCATATCAACTATAAAATCCAGACTCTCATTTGTAAGATTCTTGTAAAACTCTGCACACCTGAAGAGGAAGCTCTGGATTTACTACAGATTCCCTTCAACTAGCTCTTATTTCTCTGGCTGTTTTGTCTCTCTGGCAGACTGCTGTGCTGTGAAGACTGCATTTTGCCAATCTTTAACCTTCTGTTTGTTAGTTATCCCTTCCAGATTTTCTAAGGGATTTTTCTTCTTGCTCAAAACATGTCCTATCTCTACAATTTGACAGCAAACACCAACAGGGAATGGGAGCTCATGATTTTGTTTTGCCATGCTTCTAGATGTCCTTGCATGCAACCTTCCTTGAGATGGATGTCCCCATCCCATGGTTTCATAGCGGGGATGTCCCCATCCCATGGATGTCCCCATCCCATAGTTTCATAGCAGGGATGTCCCCATCCCATGGATGTCCCCATCCCATGGTTTCATAGCGGGGATGTCCCCATCCCATGGATGTCCCCATCCCATGATTTCATAGTGGGGATGTCCTCATCCCATGATTTCATAGCGGGGATGTCCCCATCCCATGGTTTCATAGCGGGGATGTCCCCATACCATGGTTTCATAGCGGGGATGTCCCCATCCCATGGTTTCATAGCGGGGATGTCCCCATCCCATGATTTCATAGCGGGGATGTCCCCATCCCATGGATGTCCCCATCCCATGGTTTCATAGCGGGGATGTCCCCATCCCATGGATGTCCCCATCCCATGGTTTCATAGAGGGGATGTCCCCATCCCATGATTTCATAGTGGGGATGTCCCCATCCCATGGATGTCCCCAACCCATGATTTCATAGCGGGGATGTCCCCATCCCATGGTTTCATAGCGGGGATGTCCCCATCCCATGGATGTCCCCATCCCATGATTTCATAGCGGGGATGTCCCCACCCCATGGTTTCATAGCGGGGATGTCCCCATCCCATGGATGTCCCCATCCCATGATTTCATAGCGGGGATGTTTAAATGGATGCCAGCATTTGCGTCCATGTCAGGGGCAGTATATTTTTAAAATCAGGCCAAAACATAGACATCCCTGGCATTTTTCTGCATGTTCTGACCTGGACGTCCCAGATTACACTTGGATGCCCATTCTCAAATACCGTTTATAATAAACATTAAATAAACCTTAAAATAAAAATCATAATATAAATAAATCCTCTAAAATGCAGACTTTCAGATCATATCCTTCTAGCTAATTTTCATAATTCTTTCATAGCAGCACATTTCACATGCCTGTGTCTACTTGGTGAGCTCTTTAATTCCATTTTTTCTTAAGTAACCTACCACTGAAAAGATGGTTCTAGGACAGGTACTATATCTCTTTTGGCAGACCAGCTTACTTCTTTTTTCTTAAACAAAATTGAGACAAGTATATCTGTTTGCAAAAATAAAGGCAAAAATGGTAGCGCTCACAATTTTCAGAGGATCACAAAAAGAGGAACACGGAAAAGATTATTGGGTAAAACTGAAAGAGGCATGATGCCTGCAAGCTGAATACTTCATGAAAGAAGTGGCAGAACGGAGAGAAGAGATGGCGAGGCTGAGAAGCATCCATGACAGTGAGACGTACATTGATGAGATGCTTCTTGAGGCATCCAAGCTCTCTGACAGAAAGTCACAGAAAGAAGAGAGTTGGGCATGAGTCACCAGAGGCTGCAGAATTGACACCCAATCTCCAACTCCACCATCTCTCAAATTGAAGAACCAGTATGCAGCCCTGAAAGTGGAGGAGGCAAAAACATCCCAAGAACAGGAAGAACCACGGCTAAAGCACTCCAAAGTTGCAGAATCAGTGATTACAAGGAAGTGAAGAGTAGGTGGTGGTTGGTGACTCTCTTCCGAGGGACACGGAGGCATCCATCTGCTGATGAGACTTGTCAATGAACTGTCTCGCTTGCCATGATTTAATCTATTTGACAATTTCCTTCTCTTAGAAAACTCAAGAATGTTGGATGCACAAGGGTCATCATGCAATGCTGCCAATCTTACATTAGTCTGTGTATTTTTCATGCAGCTCCTGCCTCTCAGAACCATTGACTACCTTAATCCAATATTTTCAGAATCAAAATCTATATGAACACAGGCAACTGATGGTGACTTATACTCTAGCACCATCAGCCCTTCAGAACCTTAGACTAGGCCTTGATGCTATGGCTGCTTGACTCATGTCATATAAACGAAAACTAAGGGCCCAATATTTACAATGATTAATGTGGTCAGCAGATCTACTAACTGAGTTAATTGTGGTGAACAGGATATTCAGAGGCTTTGATATGGCCTGAGCTGCTGAAGACCTGTGATTGCTTCTTCTAAGTGCCTTAATGCTAACTGGCTAGTATTGGTGCATTTTGGGGGTGGCAGCCAGTGATAACTGGTCAGTGGTGATATTTAGCTGCTTCTCGGTTATCCCTCATCATCAAAAGTCAGGTGCAGTAAAGGCTGTCCTAACCTTTGCAGCCGAAGCTAACCAGGAGGTGGTTGAATATCACCACTGCTCGGTTTGCTGACCTGAATATTCAATGTTAGTGGCCGGATATGGCCCCGGCATTGAATTATCCACATCTAAAGTTCAGCAGTGATGGCTAGGTGCTGTAATTGCACTAGTCGCTACAACTGTATATTGGGCCCTAAATCCGCAAGTCTTTGAAACTTCCCAGTTTTCCTATAAGAAAGTCACTCCTTACTGTCACCGAGTATAACCAGAGCTATGATTTCTCAAGGAAATTGTCACAACCATTTTTAATTAACTTACTCTCGAGCCTCAAATCTTTCTTTAACTAAAAAATAGCCAAAGTCACTGCACTTACTGGTCCATGTTCTGTTATAAACCAACGTGATTATTGCAGCTCCATTTATGCTGATCTGACACTGACAAACACAAAACATTTTCCTCTCATAAAATAATATGCGAGTCTACAAAGCTTCTATATATTGCCAAACGGTTCAATCATGTGACCCCCCACTCTTGAAAGAACAGCACTTCTCAAGAACTTAATTCAAGATCCTTCTGCTAACACACATTATCTGCTATACTGGTCCATCTCCACCACTGCTCGTTCTCTATTGCCATTCCCGATCTCTTTGATCGTCACAAGATAATCTACTATGCATTCCTTTCCTCCACCTTCAAAGGTCAGACTTGAGATGACAGGAAGCACTGCCTTCTGCTATCTAACTCTAAGGGATATGTTTACTAAACTGCGTTAGTGCAATTCGCGTTAGGAGCCGCGTTAGTGGAAGGAAAACCAAAAAAGGACATGGGCAGTACATCGTAACCAATAACGCGCAGTTGCGCGCGTTATTACACGCGGCGCAGCAACGATCGTTACAGTGCGCGCGCTGCTGCGCGCAAGCATAAGACAGCGCGCAGACACCCAAAATACAGAAACAGAGCTGTAGTACAATGGTTACTACACAGACTGATGGTACAAGGGTCATGGGTTTGATTCCCCAGTGTGCCTAATGAATAAGGCTGGCTGAGGAGTCCTGTGTAACCCTTTGAAAGCCGACTATAATATTTTAATCTACAGTCCGCAGGCGGGTTACAGTTTGCATATGTCAGGAAAATTGTACCCGTCCTATGAAATATGTTCCAATAGTGACGTTCTCTCTGACATGGTCATGTATTACATACCAGTTGATAGGAATATTTAGGTGATCCCTATAGGGCAAAGTGTAAGGCGCACCCTATAGGGAGCGCCTAAATATTCCTATCAAATGGCATATAATACATATAATATAGGGCACCGCGTAAGGCGCGCCCTATAGGGCACCTTTTGAGCTACCCTAAGGTGACGGTACCCTGAGGGTGGTTGTGCCGGCAGCACTAATATACAGTAAAAATAGACAATGCCTAAGACAGCCCTATCAATGAACCCCACTGTGGGTTGTGAACCTATGACCTCTGGCTCTATGGGCAATAAAGTAACCAGTGGGCTAGAGCTGCTAATAAACACATGGATGGCTACAGGAGGACTGCACTGCACCACACCCACATTCTGCTGTGGTTACCAGGGAGATTACATACCACCACCCAACGCACCCTCTAGGGCTCAGGGTGGGGGACAGGATCTCCCGCCCACAGAGCCACTTTCAATCCCCTGCAATGGTGGCAGTAGAAGGGACCATCACCCCAGACCTACGAGGGATCAAACACCCTACAGGGCAGGCAATGCAGAGCAGTATACATCCATAACGCAATAGCAGACAGACGGCAGGTCTGGAAATGCTCAGCTGCCCCCCACCATTATCTGACATTCTCCAGCAGCAAGCCTCCAGCCGCTGCACCCTGCACGGTGTTCCAGCAAGACACATACTAGCAGCAGACAGTCCGCCAGCTAGTCCATAGTGCATGGTCCTGGAGGAGATGCATATACCCAGAACAGGGATATCAGCATACACACCAAGCAGATAAATCAGTGATTGGGCCCCAAAAGGAAACCCATAAATATCACATAAAAGAAATACTATATAGCACTATGGTGGAACCTAGCCATGCCATGGTCACTGCTCAGTCAGGGTGAGAGTGACCTCCCAGCAGGACATGCTATGGCCACCCTGTCCGTGCAGGTGGTACCGGGCACTACAATGTCTGGCCATTGCCCTATGCCCTGTGCAGATGTGGCCAGGCCAGGCCACCCTATCCAGGCTATTCCCACATTACCTTGCTCCTCATTATGCACATTGGCAGGCCAATACTGGCAACAGTGCTAGCAGTGTGGGCTGTGGAGGGTGTTGGCAGCCACCACACACTGGATAGACAGACACATACTCCCCTCACCTATGCCAGCATTGTGCAACTATAGAGGTGTTGGGTAGCCCAGGCCACCACACCAGTCCTGGGCACAGTGCAGGCATGGCTATGGTATGCAATACTGTAGGCATCACTCCCCAGGTTGGTAAACACTGTCAGACACAAGACCAGTAGCACACTCCACAGACATCAGAAAGGTTGCTATGATGCAGCTCACTCCGAAAATTGTACTTAACCTAGGAATTGCTATCTGCCAATACTCATAGCAAACTTTTCATAGCTGTGTACCATATTTCCAGGTTTAGGGTGGCATTACTAAGGTATGCAAGTGCTAGTACTGGGAGATGCACGCAGAGCCCAAAGTCCTGCCTCTCCAGGAGGCTTTGGATAATGGGGCCTGTGGGTGCGGGTGTGTCTGCCCCTTTTGGCTGCTGCTTTACGGCAGAGGCTCCCAACTCCAGTCCTGCGGTGCCAAACACTGTTCGGGTTTTCATGCTGTCCCTCATGAATATGCATGAGATACACCCATGGGGGTGGCACATAGAAATGCAGCACAGGCATCTTTATCAGAGGCAGCATGGAACCGGGATGGTGTTTGGCTCTCCAGGACTGCATTTGGGAGGCTCTGCTCTAGGTACTATGGATGTTTATGGTGTCTGTGCTCTGTAGGGTAAAATGTGGGTGTTCTGGGCATGTTTACGTCATTTGCAAGAATGGTTCTGTCTGGATTAGCACGTTATAGTAGTGGGTAAAATATGAGGACTGGGTTGGCGGAAATCACAGCTGGGACTTGAACCTGTGCCCCTCTGCTTCTGAATACACTGGTTCTGTGCACTGCACCACCATGTTCTCACAGAGATGGTGCATTCCCTGGTGATACCATGACTGTTGGTCAGACAGGGCCTGTCTGTTGCAGTGCATGCCACCCACCTACACAGGGATAGGCCACGGTCTGCTCTGGGCAGCTGCCACTGCCCCCTCCACCACCAGTATCCCTCAGCCACCATGCTGACATGCCCTTCCGCTGGTGGTGCTGGTGGTGTGCGGTCTCAAGCCATCCAGTGTGCAGGTAGGTGGCTGCCTATGGTGCATGTTCTGGGGTGGGGTTGACTGCATAGCTGTCCACGCTTTCCCCCAGCACCGCCTGCCAATGTTCCGTGCCATTGGGGGTACCTGCTGGGTACTATTCCCTGTGGCACTGTGGGAAGCACACTCTTGCCCATGTTGGGCCCTCATCAGTTGCTGTCTGGCTGCTCTACTGTTTCAGCATTCCTATGGGCCAGCTAGGCATCACCCTAGTCCCCACTGTGGCCCAGCTGCACCACAGCATGTGCCGCCAGCAGCCCTCTGTATCCCCTTTTCCAGCATCTGCCCGGTTGCCCGTTCCGACATGCCCGCCCTGATGTTGCGGGACATGTGCCCGCCATAGGAACCCTGTCCGATGGTGGGGAAATTCCTGAGCAGCGCTATTTCACTGTGGGCCCATGCACCTTGTATGGGGACGGAGTATGGACCCTTCCGCGATTTATATCTGTTCAATGGAGCTTACTCGGGGGGGGTTGATATTTCTCATTGATACCACTATTGGCCAGCTTGGTTGTTGTTTTTTTCCAGTTTGTTGGGGTCATTTTCAGTGTTTCTGTGCCCTTTTGTTCTGTGCACATGTATCACACTTATCACCTTTTTTTGGTTTCCCTGCCCATTGCTGACACATAAATGGTTTCTCTTCCCTTTAAAGTGCTTTTACCGGAAGGTTTTAATTCGCGTTGGAATTCAGCTCTGAAATTCAGTACGTTAGTGTAATTGGAGCCTCTCCCCACTCACTCCCCGCCCATTGACCCCTTCTCTCTGCCCTCTCTCCACCTTCTGCGTTGTTTTACTGCGCCGCGGAGCATTACGATCGTTAGTGCGTGATAGCGCGCGCTATAGCATGTTTACGATCATTAATGCACTACAGCACGCGCTATAGCCCACTAACGATCATTAACATAGTACAACGCGTGTTATTCACGTTTACCGCAGTTTAGTAAACATACCCCTAATACTCTGAAGCTTTGTACTCCAGAAACCTGGCGCTGAGACCTCCCATCCCAAATTCATATCAGTGATTAAAATTTGTCTCTTTTCTCAGGAAATGAGGATCTGTTCTTGCAGGTCCTCCCCTCTGTTTCTTTATTCTTGTATAAACAGATTGTAACTCTATGCCCATTCATAGTTTCCTCTGAGATTTTACTGTGGTGTGTAGGGTTTACCCTATTTAATGTTGAATTATTCCTGACAAGTTATCATAAAACACCTTGATGCCACGTTTTATATGGCAGTATATCAACTGAACTAAACAGATACAAATAAATAAACGCATGCACCCAGTAGCCTTTCCTTTAACTTTAGATCTAAATTCCTTCTTATAAAAACAAAAAACGAATTACAATCCATAAAGGCTTTTGGTTTACCATGATCAATTTTTCGGTTTTTTTACTTCTATTAAACACTTTCACCCATTACAACAATTTTAAAACCCATGGGGCCTAATTAGGATTTATATGTGTAGTACTGAGAAATTTGTATCTGACATAATCATCTGAAAACAAAAAACCAAGACAAATTAGATCTTGACGACTTCCAGTTGGTGGGTTTACTTGCGCTCTTTCATGCTATTATCAACTCACTTTTCAACTACTGTAAATGAAGCTATTTTTGATACATAGCCAAGTCACAAAAAAAGAGCATAGATCATCAATCACCACAGATATAATAAAGAAAATAAAACAGACACTCCTTACCGATGCACAGTTCGAAAGGACAATTTCTTGAATGGATAAAACCAAGAGATAAAACCAAGAGTACGTGCTGTGAAACAGCCAGGGACAATCATTCCAGCATAGATTTCGCTTTGCTTCCCTGAATGAGGACAGGGTTAACCCTTTAGTGGGCCCTAGGCCTCCCCCCACACTGTAGTATAAATAGGACCTCACATACATTAACTCCTGAATACAAAGGAAAAACGGCAGAGGAGGAAGCAGCCAGTAAGGAGCAGTGTTCACCAACTCTTCCTGAGGACCATGCGCAGATGGTGGAGAGAACAGACAGACCTCTATGGGCGGTGGTGGCTCTGGTTCCTCTCCCCCCAAAGCCTCCATTCCTTTTTCTGCTAGCAACGAACTCACTAGGGAGTCATTGCATTACATCTTGAAAGGGACCCCTCCTAAACATTTGGGCCCTAGCCAAGTGCCTGATTGACTGTGCTTTAAGGCTGCCCTGCCCTGGGTAAAGTCCTTCATCTTCAACCATTCAATACAATTGTCTTTGTTGCTTTCCAATGAATAATGCCCATTAATTGTTGAATTTCTCATTTATGATTTTGAGTACAATAAAGTTTCTATCATGTTGCATTTTCTTCTGGGTTTTTTTTTCCTAAGTTTTTAATTAGTACCTGTATGCCCTAACAGTATTGCTTCTTTCTTCATTTTCACTCTAGGTGTTAATTCCAAATGTGAACAAAAGCGCAGAATAGATTAAGGAAAACATCAAAACGAAGAGGATGATTATGCATGATAAAAAGAATATATTATCCTTCGCCCTTTGTTGTAATATAATAGAGGTTCTGTATTGTTTAATTGTGTATGTGAATGTTCATGTTCCTAACTCATCCAGAAAATCTGATGTGGTACATATCATACATATGTTTGAACGTTCATAGCTTCTCTCTTTTCCTGATCCCAGCACCCTTTTCTTTTCATTCACAGGTTTTTCCCCCTCTATCTGATTCATACTCATTCAATCACATCTCACTGTCATACTTTCTAGATTATCTCAATAAGGATAGACCCCCACTCGTTAATATGTCACTCTCTCATCTACTCGGCATAATTCCATGGGACTATGGACCCCTGGCATTACAGTACGCCTTAGCCAGCTCCTCAGCTATCAGCAGCACGAATTATAATTAGACCTCCAATAATGAAACCAGTTTAAGCTTTCAGTTTAAGGTTTAAAATGGTTTCACACAGACACAGCCCTTCACTTCACTTTCTAAGTTTAAACTGCGTTTGTTACTGGCAGTCTAGTTGTACTGTAACTTCTGTTACTGCTAGGTGAGGAATTCAGATTTGACAATGGCATATAATCTTTATGTGCTTGAGGTTTCTGTGCCAGGATGTCTGTGTCATGTCCAGTGCTTCAGTGCTATTGTTTAGTGTGATGTTGCATTGAGCTCTCTGCATGTTTCCACACTTATAACTCAAGAAGGGCTACTACAGTCTTTTTTTAAGTGTATGTATATGGAAGTGCCCCATCCACCACCATCTCCCTTCTCACCTCCAAGGCCATTTCTCCCTTAACACCACCCCCAGGCCACCCCCCACTCCCCAGCACATACTTGTACAACCCCCACCCCCATCACCAGCCCAGTTGTACAAGTGCCAACCCCCTCCATCCTAGTGCCCAACATCCCACCACCCTAACCATCTCCATGAGGCAGCCTTCCAACCTGTCCCATTCCCACTTCCCCCACAGAACCAGTCATCTTTCCCCCAAGGGTGCACATATCATGAGAGAGTCTGTTACTACTACTTATCATTTGTATGCAGCACTCTACAGAGACATGTAAGAGACAATCCCTGCTCATAAGAACTTGCAGTCAAGTCAAGATAGACAACACAACTAGTGGGGACTAGGATATATCTAGGGGAATGGTAAGGAAACACATAGGAGGTGAATAGGAGACTAGGGGAATCAGGATCCAAAAGCAGTCTCAAAGAACCTGAGTTTTGAACAGGGTGACAGAAGGAGCCTGACACACCGACTCTGGTAGTTTGTTCCAGCATAAGGAGCAGCAAGGTAGAAAGATCAAAGTCTGGAGTTGGCAGTGGAAGAGAAAGGCACAGATAGAAGGGATGAATGTCTATGTTGTGCTTCTGCAACAACCCCCTCCACACACTGTGCCAAACAGCAGATGCGTTCTCAATGCGTCCTCCTATGCAAACAGGCATATGTTGTTCTTGACTCTGACTTGTACATGTATGGCCTGCTGATTAGCAACTATGTTACAGAGATGCTGCTGTTTTGCTTTTTGGCACAGTGTGTGGTGGGGGCTGTTGCAGAAGCACAACACAGGCAGTCATTGTTTGGGCTCCTTAGGGTGCACCATCTGCATGTAGATATTGTGGCGCCGTGGCACCCTCCTAGGTGGCTGCCTAGTGGGGGCGGCCGGCCATCACACTTGATTCTATGCTTCAACGTAGTAGCTGAGGCCCTTATAGTGTAGTTGTGGGCTTATTATAAAGCAGTCCGAGTGGATGAGGCTGACACAGGAAAATTTGTTATAAATTTTTTTTATTTTTCTTTGCAGCGTCAAATTGGCAACAGGCCTTGATAAAGGTTCCCAAAACAGCAAACAGAAAGAAGGATATTTTCTCCAACAAAAACTTTTCAAAAGAGACGCAACTGCTTTTGCAAGGCAATTTCTTCACTCATTGCTTTTTAACTTAAATTCTTCTTCACTTTAGCAAAACAGTTTAAACTCTGTTACATGCACAGTCCAGCAATCTTCTCAGCTTCTCCCAGCTGCTACAAACCAGCATGTGATTATGTGCTGCCTCTTAGCTTAGAAACTAACAGCATTTTGACACAGCTCCAGCATTAGTAAAAATGGCTGCTTTTAAAGCATGAGGTTTTCCACCTTTTTATCTGCCCTTCTCAATGGCTTTACTTAGTACCAGCACTTCTTATATTTTCACACAGCCTTCAATAAAACTTCTAAGCATTGCTTGTACAAAAACCACATTCCATAGATTCATCAGAGGACACTGGATTATCTTGATAAGACCCAATTTCCATCTCCTCCTCTGTGCTGTAGGGCTCAGGGCTTGGGACACGTTCTGGAATGTTTAGCTGCACTTTCTTTAAAAGTTTAAAAAGCTTTTCCCACTTGAGATTCCTTCTCCCCTTTGTAACTGGGTCAGAACCTCTTGCCCTTCTTCCCCTTACTGAATCAATTTCAGGAAATGTTTGGTTTACCTGGCTTGCAGAAACCCTTCCTTTCCAAGGCTTTCTGAATTGTTTGGTTGTTTGCCCAGAGCTTGAGCTGCTGTCCTCAGAGTCAGAACTGTAGTTCTGGAACTCTCCCCAGCTCCTTTCTTTCCTCTGGCCCTGCCACTTGCCTTGGCAGTTACGGCTGGTCCCTTTAGAATCACCAGGTCTCACAGCCCTGCAGTGCTGTCTCCTCTCCTGGCTTCTCTGGACTCCTGGAATTCCTTCAATTCTCTGCTTTCCTCTGCCACTCTCCATCTCCCCCTCACTTGCTGAGTGACGCAGTTTAAATGCCTTGTAGCCTGCTTCCTTCTCTGGCCCCACCCTCTATCTCCCTGCAGCTGCTCTGGAGACTGGGTGTGGCTTCAGGCTAGCTCTACAAGTGTGTGTTTTAGTTTCACTTTCTCTCTGGGACCTATGCTTAGGTGAGCCCATCCCCCACTTATGGAAGAAAACCTCTTTTTTCTCTCTTTCACAGGGCTGTGCTGCACCCGCATCACCACAATATATGTTATCTATCACAGCTACAGCAATAACTGAGTGGTGCTGTCTTTTGCAACAGTGCCTGGAATATGTACCTCCTGCTACCATTTTTATCCTCTTCTGTCTCATGGGTCAGTATTTGGCCATTGCATGCCATCAGGAGCCAAAGCCCTGAAGAGATCTGGTACCTGTGTGTTTGGGGAGGGGGTGCATACTACATCCATGGTGCATTTCAATTCCTGCTATCGATATCTCACACACAGTTGTGGCCTACACATATGGCTAGTTGTAAACTGGCTTATGCACAGTCCTCCTGTATTCCACCTCCTCATGGCATCACCATCCACCATTTATGTGTACGCTGACCTATACTGCTTCTCTGTCCCCATGGCCCATCCTGGGAATCCCAGGTCCTTGCTCTCCTGCTGCCATTCCATATGTATTGTGACACAATGTCATGTTGGGCACGACTTTGATCCTCTCTTCCACATTTGCCGACAGCTATGGATGGCTATGCCCAGGTTGCTATACTAGTGCATCTGGTGCTCCATTGCATGGATGCATTGTGTTGGCATGCGTCTCATGATCTTGTACATTGCATATGACCACCCAAGGGACACTACCTATATGTAACATGTATGCCTCATGTGCCATTGCCTTCCTGCTTCTGCAGCTCCTGATGGAATTACTCCAGCTCTCTGCGTAAAGTTAGGGAAGCAAAAATGCTGTCCTAACTTTATCCAGATAGTGGATTGAACATTGTTATTATCCAGAGAGCGGCACCATTCACCACATCATCCAGATATTCAGGACCAGCCACATTTTGGATATTGGTGCTGAATATCTGTTTTCTTTTTAAAACGCTGACCACGGGGAATGAATATTGGCCCATTAGAATTGCTTTTATTTCTTTGAAAAAAATTGTATCCCGCTCATCACTGACAGTTCTAGCAGTATTACAAAAAACATAAAGCTCAATATTCAGTTTTGACGGCTATGTGCCTCTAGAATGCATACTATTGCTGCTGAACCTTATCCTGGATATTCAAAGCCAGGGCCGTATCCGTCCACTGGAATTGAATCTCCAGGTCTGCCACAATGCTCCGCACGGCACAGAAGCTAATCGGGGCACGACCCATTGCTAACCAGGCAGTGGTGATATTGAGCTGCTGTCTGGTTAGCTACCGCGGGTAAAGTTAGGCCAGCTTTTCCCATGCCTATCTTTAGACATGGCTTGTAACCAGGCAGCAGTTCAATATCACCGCTGCCCGGTTAGCGATGGGAACCAACTCCGCTCTGCCCCAAAACCCCCATGACACACCCCTGATTCTACACAGATAGGATGAGGGTGTCTAGCGGCAGAACCGGTGGATATTCAGCGGCACAAACCGTGTCAGTGCAGCTGAATATCCCTCTAGAGCAGAATTTATAGGGGGCCCTATTTTCATTTAGGCGGGCCGAGCGCCACATCAGCACATAGCCTGCCCGCTGACTCCCTTAACCCAGATTTTCACTCCCGTGGTGACAGAAGTGAAGACCTGAGTTTAGCTGGACGTGCCAGCAGCCACCGAGGCTAAGCGGATAGCAGCGATTTTCGATGCTACCTGCTTAGCCCCCGCGTCTGAAAGATAGACGAGGAAAAACCTTGCCTATCTTTAAGGTGCAGAGGGCTAAATGGGTAGCAACAAAAACCGCTGCTACCCACTTAGTTCTTTCCTCCGCCCCAGAATGCCCCCCAACATGCTCTGATAAATGCATAGCATCTAGGCACTACCTGTGCAGCTGTCTTTGGAAAATCCTGGATAAGGCATCGACACGGGTACCTAGGGCAGTTACCTGTGTAAATGCCTTAAAAAATCAGGCCCATGGTTTACGGGTTTTTAAACTGTGTAAATTCCTTTGAAGATCAGGCTCATAGGAAATACTAAAATAACACAACTTATGAATAAACACTTACATAGAAACATGATGGCAGAAAAAGACCACATGGCCTATCTAGTCTGCCTTATATCCTATGAATATTTAAAATAAAATTAAACAACTCAGTAAGACATAACCAAGATATTTTTTCTGCAAAAGTATGTACCAAAACCTTAAGTCTTCATCGTCTTTCTAAATATACTTCTACTAGAAATCCAAATTTTTTTAAACATAATGGCAGGAATCCGTAACAGTGGGAATATTACTACAAAACATCAAAATTGTGACCTGAAGACCCTATGACACCAAATGAGGGGCAAAGGGCACCGACAGTGACATAAAGACTAAGCCATAGTGAGAAGGGCAAAGCAGCATCAAAAGTGACAAGACTACCCTAAGATAGCGGACGTGAGGCAAGGCAACAAACACAATAGCAGGAAGACCCAATAGCACAAGAATATCGGTACTGCTCTTTTTAGTTTATTTTCTATTAAGCTTCTCACAGTGAAGCCTGTCTGTTGGGCACCATAGAACCTGACCAGGGCCGGCCTGTCCACTAGGTGAGCTAGATGGCCACCTAGGGCGGCAGACCTGTGGGCAGCAGGACACGTGCTTCAACAGCCTGCTCACACTTTCCTGATTTTGTACATGTGTATACTGACATCCTCATATAGAACCATCCCACACTCACAATACTGCATTCCTCTACTATATACACCAATCTACCTTCTCCACCCCCCCCCCACCATTACCCATCCTGCATCAATACAACTTAAATCCTATCACCACCACACAAACGCCAAGCAAATTACCCCAACGACACACCCATATCAAAGGAAATAGATCACAAAAACACCCTAAAACCAAAGCAAAGAACACTATTGGATCCCAAATACAACTCACACGAACAACACACCCAGAACATCACACATGTAACATTATCCTTATTAATGCTAGGTCAATAAGGAATAAAACGCATATTATCCACAACATTCTAACTGACGAACAACCAGATATCCTATGCATAGCAGAAACATGGCTCACTGACTCAGACCCTGCAACAATGAACCAAATACAGAAGCCCGGATACCAACTATACAACTGCCCACACATCAACAGAAGAGGAGGCGGAGTCCTTATAGCAGCCAAAACCAGCCTTCAACTCACAACCACATCTACGGTCACAAATCCCGATCTTGACCTACTCAAAGTCGAGAGCATGGCATTATCCATATGCCTAATCTATCGACCTCCCTCACCACAGCACGAAACACTAGCCACAGCACTAGAAACAGCACACAAAGCAAAAAATTCCAAATCATCCTCGGAGATTTGAACCTAGCATCAATTCCTCCGTCCCACACGGACTCCTTCTATGAAGCCATCGACCAATTGGGTTTCCAACAAATAGTAAGCAACCCCACACACGATAGAGGCAACATCCTAGATATGATTTTCATACCCAGAAATCCACAACAAAGCAATGAACCACCTATAATAAACATAACTCAAGTACCATGGTCAGACCACCACCAAATCAACTGTAAACTTAAACTACAGTGCCAACCCAAAAACTCAAAGGAGATGAGAATGACCAACCCCATTAGGAAATTCAGCAAACTCAACGAGGAACACCTCATAAGCACCATTGCATCCCACATAAACCTAGATTCCACAGACCTCGACGAACTAACTAACAGATGGAACACACACATCCAAAATACATCTAACCCAACATTGAAACACACAACAAACCCACATAAGATCAACTCGGAACCCTGGTACACAGGAACTCTAATAAAATCAAAAAGGGAGCTCCGTAAAATAGAGAGAAAATGGAGACAAACCAAATCCTCCGATCTCAAAACTAAATACATGGCCCATCTCGCAAAGTACAAAGACGACGTGAACAGTGCAAAAAAATTACATCACACCAACATCCTAAACAAGGCGATCAATCGCCCGCGAGAGTTATTTGAACTAGTCAAATCACTAACCAAAACCGACCAAAATGCCAACCTCAACAACTCCATCAAGGTCCAAACACTGGCAAACCACTACGCGACCAAACTTACGGCCCCTAGTCCTCCACCCCCCCCACCAACACCACAAATCAGAAGTGAGAATAACACGACGCAAAACCAGTTATGGGAGCACTTCCACAAAATAGGAACCCAGCAAATCACAACCATTGTCACAAGCCTAAAAAGCACCACCTCCCCACTAGACCCCTGTCCTGCATCCTGGATCAAGGCAGTGAAACAAGACATAGCACCTCACATAGCACACATAGTTAACCTATCCCTACAACAAGGAATCATGCCCTCGGAATTAAAGAAATCAGTCATTAGACCGATCCTAAAAAACACTACACTCAACGGAGAAGACCCAGCGTCCTACCGTCCCATATCAAGTATCTCATTCCTGGCAAAGATCATAGAAAAAACGGTCCTTCTACAGCTCCAAGACCATCTGACTGACAATGCTCCTCTTGATGACCAGCAATATGGCTTCAGGCAACATCATGGAGTTGAAACCCTGTTACTAGTCCTACTTAACAACCTCCTAAAGGGCCTTGAAAACAAAAAGAAAATGTACATTCTTGTATTCATTGACATCTCCGCTGCTTTTGATACAGTCAATTATGGGACCCTCATAAATAGGATAAAATCAATAGGAATAACAGGAACACCACTAAAATGGTTCGCATCCTACATCTCAAATCGAACACAACAGGTTCAATTCAACGGAGAAAAAGCAGAATCTTTCTCCCAAACGCAGGGAATCCCCCAAGGCTCTGCTCTCTCTGCACTTCTGTTTAACATATATATGCAGCCACTATGCAAAATTTTCTCACGACACGAAATTAATTACCACATCTATGCCGATGATATCATGCTATACTCACAACTAGACACTAAAACCCAGACTACAACCCACTAGAGACATGTATCAGAGAGATGCAAGACTGGTTGCAACAAAGTAGTATGTCAATTAATCACAAAAAACCCGAAGTAATGTATATCTCCAAAGAACCGAATTTTGACCCACCCACATCAATAACACTATGTAACAACACTTACCAAACAAAAAAAGAAATAAAGTATCTAGGAGTCACATTTGACTGTGACCTAAAGATGGAAAAACACCTCCGAAAGACCAACAGAGCAGTTTTCCACAAGCTTAGAGTGCTCCAACCCATTCGGAATATTATTGATCCCCAAGACTTCAGAACAGTGGCCCAAGCACTCATCATGCCACATTTTGACTACTGCAACGCCATCCTACAAGGTTTACCTAAAAAAAACCTAAACATATTACAAATGGCACAAAATGTAGCTGCCAGGGTCATAATGAAGAAAAATCTAAGTGACCACATCACACCAGTGCTAATTCAATTACACTGGCTACCCATAACAGCTCGAACAAAATACAAAATACTAACAACCACCTTCAAACTCATCCACAACTTAGCACCTTCCTTCCTCAACAACCTAGTAAGATCGCAACCTCCTACCCGAAACAGAAGAACCCACAATTCCAACATCCTTCACACCCCAACAGATATAAGATCTGCCAAAGCTAACACCAGCCACAGGGCTTTCTCATATGTGGCACCAACACTGTGGAACCAACTCCCACCAGAACTACGAGCTAGGAATGACCTTCTAGACTTCAGAAAGAAACTCAAAACGCACATTTTCCAATCTCATTTCAACCTGAACTAAATCCACAGATGGAGCAGCCCCTGACCACTGTGGCCAAAAAGCTTATCCTGTATATATGTATTTATGTATATATGTAAATGAACTCCCCCATAGCTAAGAAGTGTTAACTCTGTATGATGTGCTTTTCTGACAATCTGTATGTAAACAAAATTTGTACCTGCCTTGATTCAGCAGTTTCACAATAGTAATCCTACCCGCTTCTGATCGCTGGAAGGAGCGGGCTACAAATGCTTGCTAAATAAATAAACATACATGGTCTGCTGCGCCTCCCCCCCCTGCTGCTGCTGATTCCGGTGTTGCGGGGGGGGGGGGGTCAAAAATGGCAGGCCATGTGTGCCGAAGCACATGTCCTGCTGTCAAGCCGAGCCACACCCCTCCTGACACCGGAATTAGCAGCAGCGCAGCTCGGCATGAGGGGAGGGGCGGCACAGCCGGGGCTTCTGCCTGTGGCGGCAGAAACCCTTGGGCCGGCCCTGAACCTGACTTTTTTATTTATTACCCATCTTTATGAAGGAATTCACCCGTGGTAATGTAATTCGATAAGAACTTACGTTGTAAAAACAGCATAACAGTAGTAAAATGACTAGTATAATATGCAATTGGAACAATGCGGTAAACTTGGGAAAAAAGGCAAATTAAATCCTAGCAATAGTAATGATATGAAACAGTGTCAGTAATATACACATAAAATAGCACAGTAGAACACTCATATAACAGAAAAATGATACGATAACCAAATACAAATGATGCACCATTGTAGACAGCATGGTAGAACATTCATGGAACATAAATATAATGCTCTTAACATGACAGTATACACAGTACAATGAAATATCTTACTAGAATCAGAGGGGACGAGTGCAGTTAGAATGTATAGACAGACAAGATGGCAAGATGGATAAGATAAAGACAGCATGAGAAATAAAAGTGGGTGGCTAGACTGAGAGTCATTTATATGTACAGTTGAATAAAGTAAGTGAAATTGTCTCAGTTGCCGGATGTATGACAAACTAGCCAGATGCATTGCAAGCGATTGGATAGTCATTCACGACAGCTATTAAAGGCTTGGGAGAAGAGGCAGCTTTTATATTAGATATTAGCCAGTAGTTTTCTAGCTTGTTCTGATTAAAGGGAACTTTTTTTTCATTAGGGGATGTGCAGCTGCCCTTCCAAAAGAGAAATGTTCCCAGTTTTAGTGGCCTTTGCTTGCCAGTTGTAACGTCTTTGCTTGGCGAGGGTCAAGAAGGCGGGAGGTCAGCCATAGACCTTTCAAGATATTTTCAAGAGCCTCCTCTGTTACCTAGCTGAGTGAATCCAGATGGCTGTGCCTGGGAGAGATGAGGAGGTGCTCTCCTCGTAAACTTGTGGGAGACTCAGCGAAACTGCTTGCAGATCCTAATATAGTAACAGCACATGATGGCAGACAAAGACCAGTATGGTCCATCTAGTCTGCCCAGTAAGGTGGCTAGAGTGGTTATAACTGCAGCTCGGTACAGGTCACCTCCCTCTATGCTTGTGTTTAGGGTTGTATCTGCTGCTCGGTGCAGGTCAGCCCCCTCTATTTATTAAGTATAAAAGATACTTACATTTGCTTTGATTTTATCCTCTTGTTATAAAGGGATCCACTGTGTCTGTCCCATTTTCCATCCTGATAGAGATCTTTAATTTTGCTGACAAATGGGCTGATGCAGAAAGCTAGTGCATGCTTTACGAGCCCCTAACACCACGTTTAAGCACACTTTATGATCCTTTAAATGCAGAAAACAGACATAAACACCGCCGGAAAAACTAGCGCCCAACTAACGCCACACATATTTAAATCTATTTAAATGAACTTTTAATTATTTAAATGTATTTTAATCAAATGGTCCGGTATGCAAATCATGGCTATGCTGATACAGAGACAGGTGTAGAGGATTTTGCAACCAGCCATAGCACCAAAATATTTACTGCAGGGTTTGAGTAGACGTTAACCTCTAATGTGTGCCCCTGACAGTATTTTCATGGCACCGGGTGCTTTCCCTGATGCCTAGATCATCTTCTCCTCAAAACACTGTCAGGGGCCCCGTGCTCAACAAAAAAAATCCCTGGTGGCCTAGTGGCACCCCATCCCCAACACTATTTTGATGGCATTGGGGACGATTGCGGCATCGGGAAATGCCCCCTCATACCATCAAAACACTATCAGGGGCCAGTGCCCTGAGAGAAAGCAAGTACCTGATAGTCTAGTGGCCCCTTGAACCCCCCCCCCCAGCCCCCAATCCAAAGTAAAATTAAAATTACCTTGTGGCCTAGCGGCCACAAAATTCAACACCCCCCTCCCCCCCCCCCGTACCTTAAAATAGGCGGGAGTGCTGCCTGAGCACTCCTGCTCTGGTCTGCCATCTTATAAAATGGGGTGCCTGGCCCTGCACGATGCATCCTGGGATTCACTGGATGAGGTCAGACTGCCATATAAGGTAGACTATGCCTTATATGGCAGTCTAACCCTGCCCAGTGGCCTTCAGTGCGGATCTAGCACCGGCTTTCTGCATCGGCCTGAAATTATGTGGCTTATGACTCACAAACTCAGTAAGTGCCTTTTCCTTTTTAACCTGAGCTTTGTCTGCCCTTTACTTTCTCTCTGTCTTTAAGTCCAATAATTTTCACCCCTTTTCCTCTGAAGCTTACACTTTCCTAAGAAAGGTTGCCCTCCCTGTCACATAGCAAGGAAATGGTGCTGGTCTCAGATTTGGAAATGAGGCTGGGATAGGTTTGTTTGGCTGATTGCTAAACAATTTAAACATCATGAGTCAAGTGACCCCAGGGCCAGTGCAAGGAATGGAGGGGCCCTAGGCGGACTTTCCATCCTACCACCCCCTCGCCAGGCCCTACAGTGGCGGCAAACGCTCAAAACCGCGATGCGGTGCTTACTGAAAGTCTTCCGCGCTGCTTCATGGTTTCCATGTGCTCCTGCCCACTGCTTCTGCCCCCTTCTGGTTTGGAGGAGGACAGAAGTGGTAAGTAGGAAACTCAGATGCAGTGCCAAAGCCTTTAAGTAACTGCTACGTCGTGGGGTTTGAACCACTGCCGCCGCTGCAGGTCCCGGAGGGTTGGTACTCTTGGTAACTGCCTAGCTTGCCTAATGGTAGCACTGGCCCTGAGTGACCCCCATATCTCCCTTGTCCCTTCCTAAAGGAACGCAACTCTACCTGACATCAGGAACTGAACCCATGACTCTCAGGGACAGGAACTTGAAATTTACAGCTTAAGCCTCAGGAGCAGCACAGGCAAAGTGAAAGTCAGTGAATAGAGATAGCATGGGGTGCATCCTAAATTAGGAATTTATTTATTTTATTTATTTATTTATTTTTCTTATATACCGCGCTATTATAATCAGTGCGGTTTACATTTGAATAGAGCATACAAGAATGTAACAAGTTACATCGAGTTTTTTTTTACATTGAACAGGGAATGTAGACATGGAGAAAACAACGAGGGAAAACTATGTACAAATTATATAAAATTATATAAAATAGGGATACTCTTACGGATAAATAGAGATAAGAACTTTACCTAGAGGCTTGGTTGGTGGGTCGAGAAGGCAGGCAAGGAAGGAATGGTTAGCCGTTATCTACAGGAGGATGATCTAAGGGACGGGCTAGGTAGGGATGTGAGTTGGTGGCCTTGTGAGTGTCGGGAATGGTGTCAGGATAATATTGTAAGAATAGATGGTATTTGAGGGCTTTTCGGAATAGTGGCAGGTTTGAGATGGCCCGGATTTCAGCCGGGAGGGCATTCCATGCCATAGGTGCAAAAATGGAGAAGGCTCTACTTGCTGTTGTTTTCTTACATTTTATCAACAGTTTTGGGACTTCAAGTTTATTCAACTAAGTAGATCTCCTGGTTCTGTTGTCTGGAGTGCTGTGGAGAAGATCACTGATGGGCGTGGGCGGATGGTTCTTAAGGGCCTTAAATGCCATGACAAGGGCCTTGAAATGGATTCTGGCCCGCAACGGGAGCCAGTGTAGGTTCTTTAGAACTGGCGTTATGTGGTCTGATCTTGAGAGCCCTGATAGTACCCTTGCAGCTGAGTTCATGGCAAGATGTAGTGGGTTAAGAGTCAACTGTGGGAGTCCAAGTAGAATAATGTTGGCAAAGTCGAGGTGTGGGAAGACTAAGGCTTGAAATATTGAACGGTAGTCAGGGTAGTCAAGAAGTGGGCGGAGATGGCGTAGTGAACGGATCTTATGATAGATTGCTTTAGTTGTGTTTATGACATGTGCTGACATGTCAAGACGCTGGTCGAGGGTGATGCCCAGGTATCAAATTATAGATTTGGACTTCAGTTCAATGTTATTGACTAGAAGTGAGGAAGATAGTGTGAACTTCTGGTTTCGCGAGATAAATAGTACATCTGTTTTGCTATGGTTAATACATAGATTTTGAGAGAGGAGCCAATCTGCTACCGCTTCGAAGCATCTTATAATTGGAGAAAAATCAGGTTGATCGATTTTAAACTGTGCGTACATTAGGATGTCGTCTGCATATGCAAGGCATTGGACGTTGAAAGAACAGATTAAAGCGCAAATATGCTGCATGTAGATGTTAAACATTAATGCAGAGAGGGAAGATCCCTGAGGTACACCTTGCTTCAGTGAGAATGGTTCAGAGGTCTTGGAACCTGCTCTGACTTGTTGCCATCTGTTACATAAATAGGATTCACACCAGGCTAGTGCTGAGCCTTGCAAACCTTTATCTTTTAGGCGAAATAAAAGTGTTTTATGATTCACTGAATCAAAGGCGGCTGCTATGTCTAAGAAGATGAGGACGAATCCATGGTTGATATTGTCGATTCCTGTGATTAGGTTGTTGAAGAGGGTTGTGAGGATGGTGTCTACTCCGTGAGCTTCCCTGAAGCCATGTTGGGATGGGTCCAGTGGCGCAACAGTATCAACATGGTGTTGTATTTGTCGTAGGACTACCTTCTCCATAATTTTGGCAAGCAATGGGATGCTCGAGATTGGTCGGAAGGACTCAACTTTAGATGGATCGAGCTTACTATTCTTTAACAGGGGGCGGATTGATGTATATTTTAAGCTTTGAGGGAAGGATCCTGTTGTGAGTGATTGATTCAAAATTTTGCATATAGATGGACTGAGGTCATGGCGCAACTCTTTGATTCAGCTAGCAGGGCAAGGATCGTTAGGGGCAGTGGTGAGGTTAATAGATGTGATTATATCTAAAATTTCTTTGTTGGATACCTTGGAGAATGACAGTAAAGGAGTTGGTTGGGGGGGGTCCATGTGAAGTGTAGGTAGATAATATGGATGAGTTCATATTGTACTTGGTCTGTATCATCTTAGATTGAAGGTAGGTAGAATATTCTTGCGGCTGGGGCATGGTTGTTTGGGCTAGTGCTGGGTCTCCGGTTAGTGACTTTACTATGTTAAATAAGTCGTGAGGTTTGTTAAGTGATCACAATGGCGACGAACTCACTCCCCTGAGTCGCTGGCTACATATAGCTCATACCTAACTACCCACCGAGCAAAGATAACACAGAGCAGGAAAACTTACCACACAGGCCTATTAAAACGCTCCATCAATAAACCACATGCATTGTTCAACATAGTAAAATCCATAACAGGAGAACCGGTATCAGCACAACCCCCTATGCCTCAGCCGCAGGACTACGCAAACTACCTGCAATCAAAGATGATTAAAACCAACACAGACATAAATGTCAATAACGCCTCCACTTCACCTAAGGCATTCCATGGAATGCCGCTACACAACTTCTCCACAGTATCAAATAGAGAGGTTGTGAACATTATTGCCTCAATTAATCCCAGCACAGCTCCCAATGACCCATGTCCAGCCAGCTGGATCAAGGACATGCGACATGACCTCAGTCAATTATTGAGCAAAATACTGAACCAGTCCTTTTCTACAGGTTCATTCCCGCAGAGTCTGAAACACACTTCCATCAAGCCCCTACTGAAGAATAATAAACTTGACCCATCCAAGGTTGAATCCTTCAGGCCTATCTCGAGCATCCCACAGCTTGCAAAGATCATTGAGAAGGCTGCCCAACAACAAATCCAACATCATATCGACACTGAAGCACCACTAGATCCATCTCAACATGGCTTCAGGGAAGCACATGGAGTCGACACAGTCCTTACAACCCTATTCAATGTTCTGGTAACAGGAATAAATAACATACAACAGGGATTCGTCCTCATCTTCCTGGACATCTCCGCCGCGTTCGACTCTGTGAATCATGACATACTCCTACAACGCTTGGAAGATAAGGGGATTCAAAGCACAGCACTCAAATGGTGTAAATCCTACCTATCTAACAGGTGGCAACAAGTAAAAACAGGCCACGCATCCTCAGAACTATTCATACAATCACAGGGAGTACCCCAAGGATCGTCCTTATCGGCACTAATGTTTAATATCTACATGCAGCCGATATGTGACTTGATCAGATCCTTTAATGTACAATGTCTTGCTTACGCAGATGACATCCTCCTTTATTTGCCGTTCTCAATTGAACATCCAGTATTCTCCCCAATAATCAACTGTTTTGAAGCTGTAGCCGAATGGTTGCTATCACAAAACCTTAGGATTAACCACAACAAAACTGACGTTCTTTTTGTCACAAGGAACCGTAAGTTCATACCTCCTCCATCACTACTCGTCAACAACGTGGAGTTGAAAGCAAAATCTACAATCCGTTACCTTGGCATCACATTGGATCAACACCTGGACATGACAACACATGTCAAGAACATCACAAAAACTATATATTATAAGATCAAATCGTTACATCACCTCCGCCCCCTACTAGATCCTACAGACTTCCGAACAACCTTCCAGGCATTAGTCCTCCCACACCTGGATTTTGCCAGCATCATCCTCCATGGCCTCCCTAAATCAACTTTAAATCCGCTCCGCCTAGCCATGAATACAGCCGCTAGAGTCCTCTCCGGCTCATCAAGATCTGAACATATAACACCCATCATGAAAGAACTGCACTGGTTACCATTACATGCCAGAATCCAGTATAAGTCTTTAGTTCTTACTTTCAAGGCCCTAAATAACTACCCCCCTACGCCAATCAGCAAACTTATCCATGGCACCCTGGAAAACAGAAAAAGGAGAACTACATCAATGAACACCTTAATAGTCCCAAAAATAATAACGAAGTGCACTAAGGCCACTTCCAACAGGGCCTTCTCCTTATTTGCACCTCTAAACTGGAATGCACTACCGCACGAAATCCGTGCTATCAAAAACCTAATCCTATTCAGAAAAGCATTGAAATACCACTTGTTCACAAAATGCTACCCAGAAGTCAACCTAGCCATTAACAATACCAGCACCTCAATACAACCAGAAAAGGGCTAGTTGGTCAATCTTCTCTCTAGTCCTATTAGTGAACCACATTGCAACATCCAAATCATGTTTTATATTACTGTATATATTATTTAAGTCAATCTGTACATAGTTTCCCCCGGTTGTCCTATGTTGAATCTCCCTGTTCAATGTAAAACTCAATGTTACTTGTATGCATTGTAGTATGTTCTTGTTTCAATGTACACCGCACTGATTGAAATAGCGCGGTATAAAAGAATTGTTAAATAAATAAATAAATAAATAAATCACCTTAGTAGTTCTGAGTAATACAGTTTTCTTTTTTCCATGGTTTTTCGTCGGTGGGCTTGCAGGTGAGTGGAGTATGCATTGAGTGCCTCAGGAGTCTGGGTATGGCGCCACTGTCTCTCAAGTTTACGTAGTTGGAGGAGCGATGCTCTCAGATCCGGGGAGTACCATGGTGCATGCTCGCGTTTCGCAAGGTTTGTGTTGATGGATGATAGGCAGGCGGCAGCTCTAAGGGTGTCGTCCCAATTGGAAACCAGTTCATCTGGTCGAGAGAATCATTGTAGAGTAGAGGTAGGATCTTCTCAAGAGCCTTATCCTTAACAAGTGGTCGAAAGCGTGTTGTAACCATTCTGGTAAGGGCATGTGCTTTGTTGCTGGAATTGCTGAGATCGTTGGTGCGTATGTGAAAGAGGAGTAAATGATGGTCGGACCAGGGTACAGGTGTTATGGAGAGTAGCAAGTTCTGAGCGGGATTGATGGCAGTCTGTGGTACGAAGATCAAGTCAAGTATGCCGCCTTTGTTATGAGTAGGAGAGTTGAAGAGTTGCGTGTAGCCCAGCTCATTCATTGCATCCATGAATGCTGTTGAATGGGTATCATGTAAGGAGGGCAGGTTGAAATCTCCCATCAGGACATTTAGGGTGCGTGGGTTGGTGGAGTTGCAAGCTAGGTCGATTATTAACAGGAGGTCATCTGGGGATGCAGTTGGTGCTCGGTATAATAGGTTCATTGAACAGTGTTCATTCGATATGGATATTATGTCCAGGTAGGTTGAGCTAATAGTATTGCTTAGTGTAAATTGAAGTTCGGATCTGGCAAAGATGAATGTTCCACTTCCTCTCTGGTGGGTCCTATGGCAGGCAAAGGTTGAATAACCAGGTGGTGACATCTGGTTGATTAGAGCATTATCACAGATGGATAACCAAGATTCGGTTATCATTAGGATATCAAGGTCATGTAGAGTTATAATGTCGTTGATTGCAGGCCATTTTGAGCGTGTTGATCTGGCATTGATAAGCGCACATTTTAGTAACTGTTGGTAGTTGCATTTCTCAGTTTGGATCCTTTTAAAGTCTTGTAAGGGAATGTGTAGAAGGTGAGGATGAAGGGCACTGGCTTTTATTGAGTGTTGACGGGGGTTCTCAGACCATCTTCTGCTATTGTTGTAGAGGATTGGGATATGACTGATACCAGGGCTAAGGGCCTGTAGTGGGTTGGGGGCCCAAGAGGTAAGGAGGAGGAGGAATAAGGATATGAAGGACGGCATTTTTAGGATGTTCTATGTAAGGCAGCTACTTTGGATGGACGGCTAATACGTTTGGGTGCAGGATTTAAGTTTGATACCAAGGTACAAGTTAAGGCAATAGTGGTTGGGTTATAAACAATGTAGCAGTAATGTATCCACTGTGTCAGCGCTGTAGCAAAATTACATTAAATCAGAGCGTATAGATACAAGAATGAAAAGCTATTCACATCATGATATCTAGTAATAAGCACATCTACGGTTTTAAGCAAGGCAATTTAGCTTTTGGAGGAGATACAGTAAATGATAAAATGATCGGTTCTACAAGTCTCTGTGGGGTGTCCGCTATAAAATAAGAGGAATTACCTCATAGAACAGTGGTGTCCCTTTAAGGCGGGGGGGGGGGGGGGGATATTCAAAGGCATTTCCAGGGTTTGCAGGTCTGTCGAGCTGGATATTTCAAGGCTCTAACATGGTTAGGGCTTCTGAATATCCATGGGTGCCTCGGCTGGCCCCAGCGCTAAGTGGTTAGCATCAAGGTGCTCCGGGGCGAAGCGGAGGGGGCACTTATTGCTATCCGTGCAACGGCAATATAGGGCTGCTGCCTGGTCAGTGACACGTAGCTAAAGGAAGGCACGGCAAACGCTGGCCTTTAACTGCGGAAGCTGCCGCCTGCTTAACATCCAGTTCTTTGGAGACCTGGATATTCAGTGCAGGGCCCAGCAATGAATCTCTAGGGCTAGACTTCAGCGGCAATGGCTAGCCGCTTCACAAGCACTAGCCACCGCCACTGAATATTCCCCTCCCCCCTAAATGTTGATCCAGTGGACTCCTCCAAGGGCTTAGCCTCCATTCTGCTGCCCAGAAGATAACAATTTGCTGACTTATATCTTGTTTCTACAGTGCGTGTGGCTTCACCTGCAGTTTAGAGGCTACTCCGAAAGGTCTGATCCCTATGGAATCCTTATGCCAAACAAAAATAAATGTTGTTTTCTATAATGGGCACTGAAAATGAACGGGGCATTCAGGCTCATTCTCATTCCTTACAGTTGACAATTTGCTCAAAACCCAAATAAGTTATAAGTTTAAAGTAATACATTTTCCTGCCAGCAGAAAATGACTGACATTTGAAAATCTCTTATTTCTTGTTACAGTTTTCTAATTTGGAGCAAAACGATTTTTCGCCATTCTTAGCCCCACACGGCTAGCGTCTGAGATAAGTGACGTGGAACTAAAAGTATAACAAAGTCATTTGGACCTGAAACAAGAAAGATGATTGTTATGAGGGTTGTAAAATATGCAAAGCATTTATATTAGAAAAGCCATACCAGAAACCGCGTGGGAATTAGTACAACACCGAGAGCTTGAAAGGAAAGCCATTACTAGAAATAGAAAGTTACAGAAACAACTTCATACTTAAAGACTTTTGAATGCTTACAAGATGCTTTACAGACGAGGGGAGTCAATTTAAAGAAATGCTAAGTTTTTCACTTTGGCACCTAAATTTTAGGCACCTAAAGTAGGCATGCATATTTTTAGCTGAAAAGTCACCTTTTTCTTCCTCTAACTCTTCCCTCTTGTGTCTCTCTTCTGCTTTTCTCAGTATTCATGTTGCACCCCCCCCCCCCTGCTTACTGCAGCAGTTAAAATGTCTCCTTCATCCCCCACCCAACCAGTCAGTGACTTTTAAAGCATTTACAACCAGAGGCTAACAAGTGATCTAAATTGGGTGACAAGTGATCTGAATTGACCAGAAGTTGAGGTTGCTAATTAGCACATAGTTTACTGAATAGGCTGATAATTTGCAGAAGCTCATTATGCCTTTATTTGCATTTTATTATGCTTATTGGTATGCAACACAACTCTACAGTTTATCTTCTGCTCCTTAAAGTGTTAGCAAGTGCTTTAATGTGCATATTGATGAAATTTTTCAAATCCATTTTTATATGCAATTAGTGATTTATGTGCATAAATTGGCTATCTGAAACTTGCCTTCTGGTAATACTGCTACAGACTACCCAGATTCTTTTTGGCGGGATTGTAAAATAAACTGTAACCTCCTTGGACGGAAGGGTTCCAAACGCCTCCCTGGTTACTCTGTTCATAATGGATTTGATCAAGCAGTTAACGTAGTGGATCTGGCCCTAATTGTAAACCACTTTGATTCAAGACAAGTGGTATATAAAAGCAAATAAATAAACAGATCCCTCTGTGATTGACTGCTCTCTCCTAAGCAGGAATTAGCAAACCACTAGGGAAGAAAATTCTCCAATACCTCTTGCAAACCCGAACCCAAAGGAAAGAAGATATTAGTCCGCAATGCAGAGGTGATCGCTACAAAAAGCTAGTTTATTTACATGGCAAGAGAAAAGAGGGAAGCATGTAATTGAACACATTCCTTTTCTGCAAGCTCCCAGGTGTAGTAAAACAAATCAATAGCACAGCTTATCGCAGTCCTTCCCTTGATACATCCCAAACACATGTATTCTTCTATGAAAGCCTGGCTCAGAGCCATGTCAACTAGTTGAGCGCCAGCCCCCACCACCGTGAACTCCTCCCCCTATCCTTTTTCCTGGGATTCTTTTTTATTTCAATTTCAACTTTATTAATATCAAAAAATTACATTACATGTATAATAGACATGAAAATCATAAAGAAAAACAAAAAGCAACCTAGAATCCAAGATGAACTATCCAAAAGAAAAATGCACACCATTATTCCCAAGCAAATATTTCTGACATACTAAGCCTGCCCTAATAAAAATTTAAGTTTCTAGATTAGATTCAATCTCTTCTTTGCCTAATTATAATTCTTGCAAATGATCAGACGGAAAGTCCAAGGAGCATGTTTACTAAAACGCCACAAGCAGCGTGCGGAAAACATGCGGTTAACGCCGCAAATGTAATATGGCCAAGGTAGAGCGGCTGCAGTAGAAGCAGGCAGCATGGCCCAGGTAGGAAAGTCCTGCTGTGATAGTCATATCATTATCGTGGCAAACATGCTCGCAATGCGTGCCCTGCAATTGCAAGTTACCAACGCATTATTAGGGCACCTGTACGATATGAAAGCCCTGTACATAGGCCCCCACCCCACCAACAGGACAATAAAAAATGGCCAGTGCAAGACAGAGAGGGATGACCAGGAATAGACAGAGCCGGCTGTACAGCTCAGAGTAATGGGACACAGTACAAGGGGGCGGGCCATGAAAATCAGAAAAGCCAACAGATGCAGAGAGACCATGCTGTGGCCCCAACAGTGGGGAATAGAGTGCAAACTCAGCACTTGAGGAAGCAGGGAACCCTGTATGGGATCAGGCAGGGTATACACAGTGTCCCCCTTGTGGAACAGGTGTATGTTCCCCTCTCAACCTGAATTGCCCGTGATGCCTGTTCACCTAGGCTACAGTGAACACGGTACAAAGCCTCAGGTGTGGGGGTTGGGAGCTCCCTCTCTGATACTCCCCTTACATGGCTACAACAGCACCCTGGCCATTAAGGAGTGTGTCCCCCGGGTAGGGAGTAAGGGGTGGGGGACACTAGCTCAAATACAGTCAGCACTCAGATATTAGGGGGGGGCACACACATAACCAAGTACCCTGCCAGCCAGCACCTTCATCACAAAGGGTCCAGAAGCAACCCCGTGGGGACACCCACTACTGTGGGCAACCATCCCCCTGCAGTTCCTGCCTTCTATCTGTCGCTTCTGCCCCCTCCGATGCAGACTTCTGATTTGCATAAGCTGGAAATCTGCATTGGAGGGGGCAGAACCAGTAGATAATAGAAGGCAGAAACCACAACACAGTGCTGGAGAATTCAGGGAAGTGCTGCGTTGTGGTTTCCAAGCCGTTGCTGCTGCTGCAGACCCTGGAGAGCAGCGACAGTAGTGCCAATAGGGGTGGGGGGTGGGGACAGGATGGGGGGCCCACCTGGGGTGCCTCTAATCCTTGCACTGACCCTGTAGCTAAGCCAGGAAGGACACCAAATTCAGAAACGCAGATAGCTTGGGCAACGTGTCACTTGCCCCCATTCTAAATTCTACGCAAATCTTCTGTCACCTATTCCTGCTGCCGCCATGCTGTGTTTTGGGGCCAGCCTGCACTGTTGCCTCCCGCAGAATATAACAGAGAGGAGGGGGACGGGAAGGGTAGAATACCAGCTGCTTCTGACCTGGACCCAGCAAGCTAGCACAGAACTATTTGCTAAATTCAAACAATCTTCCAACCTTCATGTTTACTGTATAGTTTGACTTCAATCTTGTGTCTCTGCTTCTTCTTGGTCTTTTAAGTTTCCTTTCTACCTTCACGTTCCTTTTAAGAATTATTTTCCTGTCTTCCTCCCATTTCTTTATAATTTATCTTTCTTCCACGTGTGTGTCTCTCCATAGCCTCTCTATCCACTGCTTACCTTTCCTTACTTCCTTCATGTCTCACCCCTCCTACTATTTCACGCCTTCCCTTTCTTGCCTTGTTGGCTATCCCTTTTCTCACTTGCATGTCTTGTTTCTTAACCCTGAAGCCATTTTCCTTTCACAGCCTTTTTCTCAGCCCTTTCCTGTCCCAGTCCCATACATTTGCTCTTTCCATCCTCTTCATCTCTTTCAGCTCCTCTCCCATCTGTAGCCTTTGCCCCTTACCAGTTCATTTCTCCTCCTCCCAGTTCCTTTTCCCCATCATAGCCTATGTCCTCTCTCTCAGCTCCTGTCACTGTTATAGTCTGTATCTATTTCTCTCCTACATCTCCACTTCCAGTCCTAGGGTTGCCAACTGGCCAGTTTTCAGCCAGCCTGGACATTTTTATATGGTCAGGCCGTCTGCCGGCAGAACCCTAAAACCAGCACTTGAAAAGCCATTTTTTTTGTGATCTGAGGGCCCGAGGCGGTGTTCAGCATCTTTTATTTCCCCACCTCATGCTGTCATCTCTGCCGCTTCTCCCATACCCAAATTCAGCAACGGCAGCAATAAAATCCACACTAAACGTGGCAGCGGGACCTTTGAGACATCCCTGCACTTCAACGTCCTTGCTGGTCCCGTCCCCTCTAATGCAAAAAATATGCATCAGAGGAGGCGGAACCAGCAAGGTCACTCCACTGAGTCACCCGATTCGCCTCAGGTGAGTGGAGAAAACCTTTTGGTTCCAGTGGATCAAACCTTCTAAATCTCTTCTCTGGGCAGCAGAGAGCTGGTCTCCAATTGAGACTTGAGCTGGATCCAACAGGGCTGAAATTTCCAACCCAAAATCATCTTACCGTATCACCATAGCCGTCACTTGAGACCATTTTTTCAATAGGTTAATATGGTAAAGTTTGGTTTTCTTCCGTTTATCTGGCTGGGCAATTTTGTAGTTAACAGGCCCCACTTTCTCTTCCAACTCATAGTTCTCCTGCCATTCACAGAGTAACTTGCTCTTGGAGGAGGGCAGCAAGACTGAAACTCTGTCTCCTGGTTGGAAGGCACAGTGCATGGCTGCCCAATTGTAGACCCTGGCCTGTTCGTCTTGCGCCTTTTCCAGACTGAGTTTGGCCACCTCTCTGGCTTTCCTCAGCCAGTCTTGTATTTGTATAACATACTCTACCAAATTACACTCAGCAGGGGGTTCTTCCCAGGTTTCTCTTACCACATCTAATATGCCTCTTGGCCATCTTATGAAGAGCAACTCTAAAGGTGAAAACCCTGTGGAACTTTGAGGTACCTCAAGGATAGCAAATATTTGATAGGGTGGGAGAATGTCCCAATTCTTCCTGTCCTCCTGCACAAACCTTTTTAACATCTGTTTCAAAGTGTTATTAAATCACTCAATGAGGCCATCCATCTGTGGATGATATACTGATGTTCGCAGTATCTTGACCTTCACCAAGGCACACACTTGCTTCATCACCTTGGATACAAAGGGGGTTCCTTGATCGGTGAGGATCTCATTGGGTATTCCCACCCATGAGAATACTTCCCAGAGGGCACTCACGATTATAGTAGCCTTCATATTCCTTAGAGCAGAAACTTCTGGGTATCGTGTAATTTATGATTAAAATATACAATATTTGTTTGCCTCAGATGGTTCGCTGAAAGGGTCCTACCAGATCCATGGCTACTCTTTCAAATGGGGTTTCAATGATGGACATAAGCACTAGAAAGTGAAGTCAGACTCTGGCGGGGTTATGAAGTAGGTAGGTAAGGCATGACTGGCAATATAACTGCACCTGTTTATGGATTCTGGGATGAAAAAATTGGGCTAAAACATGCTCTAGTGTTTTCTCCACCCACAGGTGACCCCCTAATAAATGGTTATGGGCCAATGATAACACCTGTTGACAATAGTTCCCTGGCCCTATCAGTTCTACCTTTTCCCCCTCTAGGGCACCCTTGGCCACTGTATAATAAATCTCCCTTTAGCACAAAATAGGGAAAGGTTCTTGCAGGGGTCTCTATTATCTGTTGTTGTTGTTAAGTGCCGTCGAGTCGGAGTCGACTCATGGCGACCCTCTGGATAGCTATCCTAAATTGTGTTTGGTCTTCAGTCAGGCGGCTCATTGACGACAGACTGGTACCCGTAGCTGCTGTTATTGTAGCGATCCATCTCATTGCTGGCCTTCCTCTTTTGCGTTGACCTTCTATCTTGCCAAGCATGATGTCTTTCTCTAATGATCTCTCTCTTCGCATGATGTGTCCGAAGTATGAAAGTCGAAGTCTTGTCATCTGAGCTTCTAAAGAAAGCTTAGGTTTGATCTCCTCTAGTACCGACTTGTTTGTTCTTCGGGCAGTCCATGGTATACACAGTATTCGCCGCCAGCACCATAATTCAAAGGCATCAATTTTCTTCCTGTCTGTCTTTTTCACTGTCCAGCTTTCACATCCATATGATGTTATTGAAAATACCATGGCTTGAACAAGTCGAATCTTTGTATGGAGAGACACATCTCTGCTCTTGAGAATCTTATCTAGGTCTTTCATAGCCATTCTGCCAAGAGCAATGCGTCGTCTGATTTCTTGACTGCTTGTTGCTTCTTTATTGATAGTTGATCCAAGTAGGTTAAAGTTGTTCACAATTTCAATTTCTTCTCCTTCAACGATGAACCTGTTGATTATACCAGTTGTCATGATCTTTGTCTTCTTTACATTAAGGTGCAGGCCCATTTTGAGACTATGTTCTTTGATTGTGAGAAGCAAATGTTTCAGATCATCTTCGCTTTCAGCCAGTAATGTGGTATCATCAGCATAGCGAAGGTTGTTGATGAGTCTTCCACCAATCTTCACACCTCTGTTGTCTTCATACAGTCCTGCTTCTCTGATGATTTGTTCTGCATATAAATTAAACAGGTAGGGGGAAAGTATGCAGCCTTGTCTTACACCTTTGCTTATTTTAAACCATTCTGTTTCTCCTTGTTCCGTTCGAACTGTTGCTTCTTGATCAATGTACAGATTACGCAAGAGAACGATCAGGTGTTCTGGTATACCCATGCTTCTTAATGTGGCCCAGAGTTTCTCATGGTTTACACAGTCAAAAGCCTTGCTATAGTCGATAAAGCACAAATAGATATCGTTTTGGTATTCTTTAGTCTTTTCAAGGATCCATCTCACATCCGCAATGATGTCTCTCGTTCCTCGCCCTTTCCTGAACCCTGCTTGCACTTCAGGTAGTTCTTGTTCTAGGTATGGCTGTAGTCTCTTTTGAATAATCTTCAGTAGAATCTTGCTGGCATGTGGGATCAGAGCGATTGTGCGATAATTTCCACAGTCAGTTGGATCACCTTTCTTTAGTATTGGTATAAACACAGATCTTTTCCAGTCAGTTGGCCATGATGTTGTCTTCCATATTTCTTGGCAGAGCCTTGTAAGTACGGTAACAGCTGCATCAGATTGCTGCAATACTTCTATGGGAATGCTATCAATGCCTGGTGCTTTGTTCTTTGATAAGGCTTTCAATGCTGCTTCAACTTCTTCTTTCATCACCAATGGTTCCTGATCATAAGGTATAGGTTGAAACGGCTGTTGGTCCACTTGATCTTTATCATATAAAAACTCTGTATATTCCTTCCACCTTTTCTTGATCTTCTCAGCATCATTCAACATAGAACCTTGAGCATCTTGTAACATTCCAATTCGAGGCTGGAACTTTTTCTTTAACTCTCGCAGCTTTAGGAAAGCCGATCTTGTTCTTCCTCTAATAGTTTCTGCTTCTATTTCCTTGCAAGTGTCATTGTAGTACTTTTCCTTGTCCTGTCTTGCTGCACGTTGGAAATCTCTGTTGAGTTCTGCGATTGTCTTTCTTTCTCCTTTGGCTTTAGCTTCTCTGCGTTTCTGGGCAATTTTCAGAGTTTCTTCCATCATCCATTTTGGCCGTTTTTGCTTTTTCACCTTTTGTAGAGACTTCTCGCTTTCTTCCAGCACAACCTTCTTGATGTCATTCCATAACTCTTCCGGAGCTCTGTCATTTGTATCTAAAGCAGCAAATCGATTTTGCAGGCAGTCTTTAAATTCCAGTGGTATATTCTCAAGGTCATATTTTGGTGCATTCATGAGTGGTTTGCTCTTTTTCAACTTTAGCTTGAGTTTGCATACTAGTAGTTGATGATCTGTACCACAGTCAGCTCCAGGTTTTGTCTTTGTTGATGTTACAGAGCTTTTCCATCGTTGACTTCCACAGATGTAGTCAATTTGATTTTTATACAATCCATTGGGTGAAGTCCATGTGTACAGTCGTCGCTTGTGTTGCTGGAAGAAGGTGTTTGAGATGAATAGATCATTGGTCTTGCAGAATTCTATCAATCTTTCTCCAGCTTCATTTCTGTTGCCAAGTCCATATTTTCCAACTACTTTGCCTTCTTCTTTGTTGCCAACTTTTGCGTTCCAGTCACCCATGACTATCAGGATATCCTGTTTGCATGTTCTGTCAATTTCAGCTTGTACTTGTTCATAGAACTCTTCAATTTCATTCTCTTCTGCAGCTGTTGTTGGGGCATATACTTGAATTATAGTTGTGTTGATAGGCAATCCTCGTAGACGAATAGAGATTAAGCGTTCGCTGACTGCATTGTATTTCATTACAGTTCTTGCAAGTTTCTTCTTTATTATAAATGCAACACCATTTCTTCTTTGTCTTTCATTTCCAGCATAGTAGACCATGTGATCATCTGATGCAAAGTGCCCGATGCCAGTCCATTTCAGTTCGCTGACACCCAACAGATCAAGTTGTACACGTTCCATTTCATTCTTGACCACCTCCAACTTCCCTTGGTTCATGCTTCGTACGTTCCATGTTCCAATGTGTAAGACATCTTTACAGCTTCTGACTCTCATTTCATGCGCAGCTACATCAGCAGTCAGACTTCCCGAGGGCTTTGATCCAACCACATCATAAATGCTGGCTTTACTCTGAAAAGTCTTCAGCTCTTCCCCAGTAGCTAGTTGAGTGCCTTCCGACCTGGGAGTCTCATCTTCCAGCACCATAGCACAATTTGTTTTGTTGTAACTATCCATTGGGTTTTCATGGCAAGATACAGAAGTAGATTGCCGGGCCTTCCTTCCGCGCAGTTTAAGTTTGGTGTTGTTGCCGTTGTCACAGAAATGTGATCCTCCGCCGTCAACACTATCCCATTCTGCTGCTGCCCAGATGGGTGGTTTGTCTTCGTCTGGCACCTCAGCTGAGACCTGTCCATCTTGGGAGACCCTGCCAGTAGTTAAACTACCGATAGTTTAGCTCTCAGCATCACTGATGCACGCAAGCCCTCACAGCACGACAAGCTACTGGAACCAAATTCATCTCCAAAATCTGTTCTTGGACATGTTTAAAGGACTCATCCTCTTGCTGGACCCTCTTGATGCTTCCTGGATCTTCCCCTAGCCCCCATTCTAGGGAAAGAACAATTGTATTTGGGTCACTACTGCTGAGTCCTGACCTATCCCCAGGGTTTTCTTCCCTAGGCTCCCATTCCCTGGACCATTCCACAGAGTCGCTCCCAGATTCTGTTGGTAGCGTAGCTTTTCCCGGCAACGCCAACACCAGGACAGCAGGCTTGGGATTCTTGACATATAGATCTGGGTCTTCCAGGGGAAAAATCTCTGGGAAATCTTCCTGAACCAACTTAGTGGAGCTATCAGTTAGCCGGGCCCATATTGCTCTGAGGTTTGGGTAGTCTTGGCTGATCATCACTTGATATGAAATCCATGGCAGCACCATGACCTTGAACATGGCTTGTCCTGCTGGATTCTTAAGTGAAACCTGTGCCATTGGATACTGCCTCTGGTCTCCATGTACACAGACCAGTGTTACCATCTTTGCATAGTCAATATGAAATTTGGAGTTTCCCGGCGAATGAGGATCCACACACTCCTGGAGTCTATCAAGGCCTGGAAGTGGGTTCCCTTGATAGACTCTGTGCCCATGGGTGGGGAGTGTTCAAAAAAAGTGCAGGTGTGAGGAGTGGTTAGACTGGCATCTATGGGTTCTTCCATACCCAGGGGACATTCCTGAACAAAGTGTCCTCGGGTTCCACACCTAAAACAGGTGAAGGGGTCATGGCTGGGGCCCTCATCTAGGAGGTGACTTGGGGGGTCAGAACATGGAAGCCAACATCTGCTCCCGTTTCCCTTCCATGCTCCTGGGCTGAAGTGTGACTTCTTCCCCTTTTCACTGTCCACGTCGGTCACCGACTGGGCTTCATGATACCCCTCGACTATTTCCAGTGCACTCTCCAGTGTAAGGTTGGGGTGCTGACATACCCATTGTTTCATTAGAGCAGTCAAGCCCTCCAAAAACTGTTCCAAAAACACAATCTTGGCTATCTTGGGTCCAGCCTTTCCTTCAGTTGCAGCCTCTTCCATGCGAGCTTCTTCAATTGGTAGAGGAATATGGAAATTGCACTTACCTGGTAATTGTTGTTCCTTGAGGAACTCCAGTTCAGTCCTCCACCTCTGGTTGTGCACCTCCTCTAGCAGCATGGAGACTGGACAAGTCAAACTCGTGACTTCACTGGATATATACTGCTGGCCTTCTCCCATCATTCCCCAGTGAACTATTTACAAAGCAAACTCAAAGGAGCAACAAATAAGTAGCTAAAGAATTAAATACAACTCTAAAACTCAACCTTTAAGTTTTAAAAACTAAAGTCCCCTAAAATAAAGGGGAAAGCAACCACCTCCTTCTTGCCCCGTCCTCCTCCCCCCAGATCAGAGAAAGACAGCCAGAAAGAAGGAAGGAAGACCAAAAGAGGTCAGAGAAAGAAAAGATACCACCGTGATCTCCGGCATATCAGATCTATTACACTCTTAGGGGTATGTTTACTATACCGTCTTAACGTGCGCCCGGCGATAGTGTGCAGGCTGCCATAAAAGGAGTGGGCGTGTCGGTCTTAATGTAGCAAAATGGGATTATCGTGCGATAACGCGCGCTGCGCACATTATCGGGCGAGATGCCGCTAAGCACGTTAACACGCGGTAATCATAAGTAGGCGCGCAGACATGCAAACACAGAAACAGAGGTGTAGCACAATGCTTAATACACTGACTGATGGTACAGGGGTCATGAGTTTGATCCCCCAGTGTGTCTAATGCATATGGCTGGCTGAGGCATTAGCTGTTACATGTAAGTATTGCTTTTTGAGGCATGTTATGTATATTTTAATTAGTGCTGCCAGCAAACACACCCTCACGTGCCGTAACCGAAGGTGCCGCATAAGGCACTCTATAAGGCACTCCATAGGGCACATTATAAAGTGCACTGTCCGCCAAGGCACCCTGTAATGTCCCCTATGGGGCACCCTATAAGGCTCTTTATAGGACACCTTATAAGGCACCATAGAAGGCGCCTTATACGGCGCCCTATAAGGTGCCTTATGAAGCACCTTATGGCTACAGTACTCTGAGGGTGTTTTTGCTGGCAGCACTAATGTACATTAAAAATAGACAATGCCTTGGACAGCCCTATCAAATAACCCCACCATGGGTGTGAACCCATGACCTCTGGCTCTACAGACAGTGAAGTATCCAGTGGGCCACAGCTCTGTAGCTGCTAACAAACCCCTGGCTGGCTACAGAAGAACTGCAGGTTACCACACACACTGTCTGCTGTGGTTACCAGGATAGGGTTAACCCACCCGTACCCATGATGCACTGCACATGCACATCAGCAGTCTACAGATGATCACAAGATGGGGTATGCACCCCCACAGCACCTCGGCCTGGTAGGGGGTACAGACCGTGTGTGTTACTGGCACAGAGTAGCTACAAACCGTCACATTGTGTGGGTACTGTGCTCACCCTGAGGGTGAGATGGGACACCCAGCACCAGGTCCACAGCACCTTTCATGGTTGTTTGATCCTGCAAAGTGCGCCGCCAAAAGCGCCTGCAGCTGAGGCTCCACCAAGACGAACAGAGCCTCTGATTCCTCTTCCATGGCCGAATTGTCGGACAGCACTCGCCCTGCCCAATCCTTCAATTTGGAATCGAACGCTTGAAGCGCCAGTGCTATTGCCCTCAGCTCTAACTGGTTGACCGACCAACGGAGCTCCTGTTCGCTCCAAACATAATGTGCAAAAAAAATCCTCGCAATGATTTCCCTAGCCTGCGAGACTCGCATCTGTCAACATTGAAAAACACAGCGGATGTTCCAGCGGCATGCATGCCACAAGATCTCTTAGGATGAGCCCCCAATGAAGGGATCGCCTGACCTGCGCGGTACATGGGAGACATTTGTTCAGAGAATAGATCTGGTGCGACAATCGTCTTAATAAGGACCTTTGTGAGGAGCGCATGTGAGCTGGCCTACAGAACTACCTCCAGCGTCACCGCCACTGACCTGAGTGGCCGAAGATAGCTCCAATCCAGCGGTAGCGGATACGCCAGAAAACCTGCATACTAGCTGTTGAAGGGCCTGACCTCTCCGCTCCGGCTGAAACACTGTTCCCTATTGTTAGCCGAACCGTAACCCCCAAGTACTCTAGGACTTGAGACCGACTAAACGACTTTTGACCGCATTGACTACCCAGCCGAGAGCCTGAAGAAATTTTTATTTTTTTTTACTCTGTCCGTAACCCGGACACTCTCGGCCCGGGACTGTGGTCGAATCAGCCAATCGTCGAGACAAGGGTGAACTAAAATTCCTTCTTTCCGCGAAGCCGCTGCCACCACCACCATAACCTTGGTGAAGGTACACAGGGCCGTCGCCAAAACGAAGGGTAAGGCTTGAAACTGAAAATGCCCCCACGGGAAGGCAAACCTTAGAATCCTCTGATGTGCTGCCCTTATTGAAATGTGTAAGTATGCCTCCGTATGACCTAGGGATGTTAAAAACCTTCCCCTGCACGACCGCTACCACTACCGATCACAACGGTTCCATTCAAAAGAGAACGCTCAGAGACAGCGATTTAATTCCTTGAGATCTAACACCGGGCGAGCAAATTCTATGGTATACCCTCCACATAATACCTTCAATACCCATTGCCCTGCCGTTATCCGGACCCCAAAAGAAAACCCCAAAAAGATCAAATGACCACTACTGGTATACTCAATCAAAAAGAGTCATTGAAAATAGAACGTTGAGTCCCGATGTCATCCAAAGTCCCGATGTCATAAAACTCCACAATTTGCTTTTTTGATCCTTTGAAATTCGTATTTAGTTGTGTATTTTTTTATGTCGGGCCCCCCCGGCAAGAGAGAGAAGGAGGAAGCCCTTCCCCTCCGCTCCGGGAAGTCCCTTTTATTAAAATGAGGCCCGTTGGGTTCGGCGTTTTTTTGGGCGATGGATCCAAGACGGGGCATTTCACTTGATACAGGGCCTTGAGAGGTCCAAAACATGCATGTCGTGCAAGCTGTATTCCCTCACAGAAAGTTACACATCGCCGCTCCTTGAGATAAGTGATGTTTCACTATTTGATTGTTTGGTGCAACATGAAATTTTTCTTTTAATAAAAGGGACCTCCCGGAGCGGAGGGGAAGGGCTTCCTCCTTCTCTCTCTTGCCGGGGGGGGGGGGCCCGACATAAAAAAATACACAACTAAATACGAATTTCAAAGGATCAAAAAAGCAAATTGTGGAGTTTTATGACATCGGGACTTTGGATGACATCGGGACTCAACGTTCTATTTTCAATGACTCTTTTTGATTGAGTTATCCGGACCCTGGCAGGAAGAAACTCCCAAAGACTTCTTTCTATCGAATGAGCTGCCACCTGGACACACCTTGCTTCATTGTGGTTTTGAGGTAGTCGCGGAAGAGGTAGCCGAGGATCCCCTTCCTGCACTTTGAAAGTCCCGAAACCCTTGGGCTCTGGAAGCATATGTACCTCGTTGAGGCACTCCCAAACGAGTGGTTACCTACTGACCATAGACAGATGGAAGAATCTTATTGCTTTCTATCCACTATCTTTCTAACTAGATACATTTCTTGTATGTAGGCACCTTCTGTTTTCACAGAACTGAAGCTGCTACAAACCTATATGCAGTTTTTATTTATTTATTTTTTTAAACACATCTTTATTCCTGTCTCTGACTGTCTATCAGATCCTTCTCAGGAGAAAGCAACCAAGTATCAACCATTTAGATCACCTGACCAGGCACGCAGCACTCTGAAATGTGCACGGTAACAGCAATGGCCTATCAGATTAGGCCTTTCCTCACCTGCCTGCATCAAGCTATTGTACACTGAGTAAGTTTTGAGCTGCATAACCCTGGGAATGCTTAAGGATTAGGTGGGAGTCACACCCCTTGATACCATCCCATACCAGGCACTGTGGTCTGGCCGGCATGGTGAGAAAGGTTGGGAATATTCCCCAGAAACGTCCTCTGGACCCGGGTATGTAATCGGATCCCCAGCACAGTGCACCTCCACAGGCTCCGTCACATAGCTTTTGAAGTAATTAAAATAAAATCCAATTAACTGAAACGAAAAAGGAAACTGCAAATGGCCCCCTAGGCAGAAACTGCTTCGTACCGCTTCACTCTCCGGTGGCTGCCTCCCCCCAGCACCCAAAACGCAGCCGGGGTTAAACACATGCGGGCCTGAATAAGAAGAAATCACACCTAAATGCAGCGGGGGAGTCTCCCCTTTAAATACTGCCCTGTTTCAATCCTACCGGAAACTTATGAATCCCGGGTCAAGGGAAAGACATGAACAACCAAAAGGTTTGAATATATACCTGAACTAACAGCTATGAGGCAGAACCTCACTCAGAGAAAGAGCCCCAAGGAGCACAATGGATGTCTGTATCTCCCTGAGTTTAGGTGCGAATATAAGGGTGTTGGGTTTTTGTTTTTTTTATATTTGTACTTCTCCTCTCAGAGAATGGATAAGCACCCTGCCGAAGCAAAAGAACTCCATTCTAAATGCCCTAGACATTTCTCAAATAATGGAATTGTTTCCCCCACTGCTATTATCTACTGCCCCTGCTAAGCAAAGGATACTAATCCAGAGAAGAAGGTAACAACTAGAAAACAGGTTTGAAATTAATGTAAATTAAATTAACTCGTAAGGTCTAAGGGGTCCGTTTTGGGGGTAGGGTCCCCCAGTAATCCGCACTGCAGTTGAGTTGTGATGCCAAGCAGTGTCAAGGCTGGCCGGCATCCGGGTGGGAAACACTCCCCAGCACCGATGCTGAAGATCGTAGGAATATTCTTCCTTCTCAATGCCACTTGCCAGGAAATCCAGGGGATGAAAGTGGAAATTAATTAAACAAAACACATAAGGACCCACTGTCTCCCATTAGCTCCCAAATACAATTAATCTCCCCCAGGAATGAAGGAACCAACCCCTGTAATACAAACCCCTTTATTTTTTTTAAAACCAAAATAACTAAGATAAATTACATTAAATTAAATTAACTTAAAAGTAAAAACATAAATTAAGGAAATAATTTAAATTGCTAGGCTAGGCGGTTCAAAAAGGACCGAGACTGTGGCCGTGGTAAAAAAAACCAACAAAATAAACATAGGGGTATGTTTACTAAAGTCCGGGAATTTGCGCGCCGCAAATTAGCGCACGGCAACGCGCCACTTAAACGGTGACAAACGCTCCTAAACGCCCCGCACAGGTGCGAGGAACCCCCGTGAATGTGCGCGACACACTAACGGGCCCCGCACAAATACGGGCCCGCAAATGTCCGAAAGAGGCGTGTAACGGCGAACGGAGGGCGGAGGAAGGTCCCCGAGGGGCGGAGAGACGGGGGTCAATGGGCGGGTAAGGGGAGGGGAGAGGCTCCCCGCACATGAACGGGGCCGAATTTCCCATGAAAAAATAGCGCGAGTGAAACAGTCGCGCTAGAGGTCATATAAAGGCAAGAGAAACCATTTCCGTTAGCAATGTACAGCAAAACCGGGGAAACCTGCAAAACGTAAGCAGTGTGATACATGTGCACAGCAGAAAGGTGAAAGTAAAAATAGACAATGACCAGAAAATCAATAATAAAAATAGTAATGCAGCTTGTAAACAGTTACAGTAATGGGCAAATATAAGAATCACACCCAGGACAGTCCCAGAAAAAAAGATATGAATTTAGGAAGGGCCATGGAGCTGAGACTCCCCCAAAAATAATTCCCAGCCCTGTGGCTGTCCTGGGTGTCTTCCAAATGGTTGCCCACCAATATCACTGTTGCCCAGCTTAAAAGTAAAGCCCCGGTATATGTGTCTATTTCTGGGGTTTAGCTGCATGTTTGTCACCAGACAAGGTGAATGAGGCCACAGTAAAAGACTGAAGAGCAAGCTGTGCGTCCCCATCCTGACAGGTGTCCTATCACCAGGTACTGCACTGCCTCTGCGGCCACAGTGTGGTGCAGCAGACAGATCCAGCACCTCCAAAACAGGAGGGTCACAGGTTCAAATCCCAGCTGGGGCTCATGCCAGCCCAGTCCCAATATTTTAACCATCACCAAACAGAGATAGTAAAGACACCCCATTATTGCAGAGAGCATAAACATGTTGCAAACACCCATATTTTACCCTCCAGTGCACATGCACCTGAACAATGGGCATCACCCACAGCCGAGTTCCCCAAATGCAGTCCTGGAGTGGCTCAAACTAATCAGGCCATATGCGTTTGCTAAGATGAGGACATGCCAGCATGTTGGTGGAACAGTACAGAGGGTGGAGGGGGCAGGGGCTGTGAGCCACAGAAGACAGTGGCTTAGCCATGTGCAGTCTGGCACCGTCCACTGCTACAGACAGGCCGTGATGTATGTACAGACATGGACCTCCCAGGGAACCCAGCCAATCTGTGGCTACATGGTGGTGCAGTGCACACAGATAGTGTATGCAAGAACATAAGGTCACAGGTTCAAAGCTCAGCTGGGGCTATGGCCAATTCCACCCACATTTTTGTCCAACAACTAAACTGTGCTGGTAAGCACAAACCTGTAATGCAGAGGAGATAGGCATTGTCTATACGGCTATCATTTCCCATCCAAAGCACATACACCATTAACCGTGGCATCACTCAGATCAGAGTATCCGAAATGCAGACCTGGAGGACCACACACCATTCAGCATCCATGCTGCGGCTAATACTAATGATTGTGCTGCATATCTATGCACCACCCCCATGTTATGCAGATGTAGCACATGCATATCCATGAGGGACATCCTAAAACCAGAACAGTGTCTGACACACCATGACCTGATGTGTGTAACCCATATGAAAGGCATCAACCAACAGGCCATGACACACCCATACCCACAGGCCCCATTGGACAATGCATCCTGGAGAGGCAGGACAGTGGGCCCTGCCTGTAATCCCCAAAAGTAGCAGATGTGTACCTTAGCAATGCCACCCCACACCTATGTACATGGTACACAGCTATCCAAGGTCCCATGTGAAAATATGTTCATAATGATTCAAATGCTCAGTACATGTGTCCCATTGAGCACCACCATAACAATCATTCAGATGTGTGTGTTGTGTGCAGCAGGTCTTGTGTCTGATAGTGCGTACCGCCCTGGGGAGTGACCCCCAACAGTCTATGCCTAACATATCCATGCCTGTAGTGTCACCAGGACTGGTGTGTTGGCCAGAGCTGTCAAACCTCTCGATTGTAGCACAAAAGAGGACCAACCTGGGTAATGGTCACAGCAATGTGAAACATCATCAGACACACCCAAGAAAGGCAGGGCCAAAATATATGAATGTTGGAAGGGTCACCAGCCCCTGCGGCATAAATGTTGAATGATCACACATTGATGTAGGATAGAGCAGGTTTCCCCACAGCAATGGACAGGTCCCCTATGGCATGCACATGTTGCACAACAGCATGTGTGAGTTGGGGGGAATGTGCAGTAGAGGTAGTTGCCGACATGCACACTGTATGGTTTAAAACTGTGCGCCCCCAGCACCAGTAGCAGAAGGGCCTGTAGCATGTTGGGAGAACGTTACTGGTATCTGAGGGGGCCAGTGGCAGGTGGCCAGAGAAGATGGAGGCTGAGCCAATGCCATGTGGGTGCACCGGACCACAACAGAAAGGCCCGCTATGACAAACAGACATGCCATCTCCAGGGTCCACATTCACTCTGTGACTGCAGTGTGGTGCAGGGGACACAGCCAGTGTGCTGGGGAGCCAAAGATTACCAGTTCAACTCCCAGCTGGGGCCAGCAGCAACACTGTGCACATATTTTACCCACCAGTAAAACGTGAGAGGAAATCAAAACATGTCTTGCAGATAACAACCAATATGTGTAGAGCACCCAACCTTTTTTCGGTGACCTCACAAACTGTTTTCTTTTTGTCGGAGCTAGCCGTAGGAAGGTCGGAAGAGAAACCGACCCACACCAAGTGAGTAGCTACTTTTATTATTATAGGTTCTTCACCAAAATAAAGTTAAAGTTCATTTAACCATAAAATAGTCAAAAGACTTATCTCAGTCCAGAAATGCCAGTTATGAGAGATACACGACGCGCACGACGATGCAAATACCATCCTCTGAACGCCGTCAATGCAGCTAAGGTCATTATTACAATGGCTGATGAATCACTTTTAAAATAAAAGAACCGACCAATCAGTATCGGGAAAACCCCCACATGATGGGGAACCCCTGATCTGATTGGTTTTCAAAAGTTATGACGACATCATCATCTTATGCTCTTCAAAACACCTGGTATCATCCTTCCGAAATAGGGATATATCATTATTATGTCATTCCCGATGGTCACATAGAATTGTAACTTAAATAAGACTCTGCCAGTCTATTTCCCTGTTCAAACCTCCTGGCTCCATTGTTTCAAGACGAAAAATCCATCGTTGTTCTATGTATTGCAGACGTTCTTCCCGCTGTCCTCCCCGAGGATTAGCTGGCACATGATCAATAATAGACCATTGAAGCTGGTCAATAGTATGAGAATATTCTATACAATGAGAGACCATGGGTGCAGAAAGTACCGCACATCATGTGGGGGTTTTCCCGATACTGATTGGTCGGTTCTTTTATTTTAAAAGTGATTCATCAGCCATTGTAATAATGACCTTAGCTGCATTGACGGCGTTCAGAGGATGGTATTTGAAGATTGAGGAATCCTAGTTATTGCACTTGAAAACAGGGCTAGAGTGCCCGAAACGTGCGCGTCGTGTATCTCTCATAACTGGCATTTCTGGACTGAGATAAGTCTTTTGACTATTTTATGGTTAAATGAACTTTAACTTTATTTTGGTGAAGAACCTATAATAATAAAAGTAGCTACTCGCTTGGTGTGGGTCGGTTTCTCTTCCGACCTTCCTACGGCTAGCTCCGACAAAAAGAAAAAAGTTTGTGAGGTCACCGAAAAAAGGTTGGGTGCTCTACACATATTGGTTATTGATTTGCCCTGACTAGAAGGTTGTTTTGTTTGTCTTGCAGATAACAACAGCATGTTCAGAGGACCTCTATTATACCATAAGGATCACTTACCCCTCAAATATGTACAACACCTACAGCAGAGTCCACACAATGCATCACTGGAGGGCCACATGTCAGTCAGCTGTGATGCTGTACCCAATATAGGCCCATGTCAGCATGGTGGCGGATGCCAACTGCTGGCAGAGGGGGCAGAGGCTGCTGCCCCACAGCAGATCCTGGCCTAGCCACCCTCATGTGGCTGCAGTACAATCCAACAGACAGGCCCTGTGTGACAAACAGCCATGGACTCCCCTGGGAATGTACTGTTGCTGTGCTAAGACGGTGGTGCAGTACATGTAGCAAGTGCCTCCAAGCACAGAAGGCCCCAGGTTCAATTCCCGGCTGGGGCACCTGCCATCACAGTCCCAATGTTTTACCCATTCGCGAAACCTTAAAGTAAAGAATGGAACTCCCGTGCTGAGAACATAAGTGTTGGTCACGATACCATAGTTTGCTATAAATACCACACACCACATAAACATATGCCTCACCCACAGCAGAGTCCCCCATATGCAGCCATGGAGGCTCACACATCAATCAGGTTGTCTGATGTCTGCACGAAAGATGTGTGTGATGCAGGTGAGTTGAACACCACCATGGTATGCAGCTGTATCACAGGCATATTAATCACAGATAGCATGAAAGCCCAACAAGTGTTTGATTCACATTGACTGTAGTTGTGCAAACCTCCCTAGAGCAGTGGGCAACAGGGGCAGAAAACAGTTGCACCTGCAGGCACCAGTATTGGAAGACCGATGAAGTGGCAGGATGTAGGGCCCTGTGTGGCGTTCAGAAAACTAGCATGTGCATACATCAACAATCCCACACTACACATTTGGAGATGTCACACATATATCCAAAGCAATATATGATCACTGTCCGATAAAAATGCTCATGCTACGCACAAGCAGAACAGCGAGCTGTCACAAACCAACGTCTCTGATGTATGTGCAATGTGTGTCAGGTCAGATCTCCTTCAGAGAGTAGCACCCTGGGAAATTACTCCAAAAGTACATCCCAACGTTGCCATGCCCACACTGTGCTCATCACTGTTATGTTGGCCATGGCTCCCAAATAACACCACATCTGTTCAATGTTGTCCTAGGTGTGGGGAGTGTGTGTCTGTCTATCCAGTGTGTGGTGGCTGTCAACACCTCCCACAGACCACACTAATAGCACCGTTGCCATTATTGGCCTGCCAATGTGCATAATGAGGAGCAAAGTACTGTGGGTACACAACAAACAGGGTGGCTGGAGCAGGATGCAGCTACACAGGGCAAATGTGCATGCCTAGGACCATGCTGTGCCTTGGCATCACCCCCACAGACATGGTGTCCATAGCATGCCTTGTGTGGAGGTCACTCTCCCCCTGAACGATCAGTGACCATGGCATGGCTAGGTCCCGACATAGTGCCATATAATAGTTCTCTCATTATATGGGTGCTGTGTATATGTGAGGCCCAATCACTGAGGTAATTGTGCGGTGGGTGTGCTGACATCCCAGTTATGGGTGCACACAGTCTCCCTGGTAGCATGCACCATGGACTGGCCAGTGGCCTGTCTGCAGTTTGCATGTGTCTGGCTAGAACACCGTGCAGGGTCAGTAGCTGGGCACAGAATGTGCCTGCTGCTGGAAAATGTCAGATGGTGTTGGTGAGCTTAGGCTCTCAGGCCATACTGTCTGTCTGCCGCACCCTGAAATATGGATGCGTCCATAATAGCAGTGAGTGACCTGTAGGTTTTCTGTACCACAGCTGGACCCAGTCTGCTGATGGTGGCAGCTACACGCACCATAGCTGGGATGTAGAATGTGGATATGTTTTGTTTGGGGAAACTGTGTTGCACAGGGAAGGTTTGGTGGTCAGACATACCCGGCCTATAGGTCCTGTAACCTCCTCTCCCCCACCCCCCCTGCAAATATATCATGAAGGGCAGGCCACCCACACAGGATATGCCCCCTTCGGGAACATTGTAGCTCACAAGGCCCAGCTGGGTCTTGGAGGCAGAAATGGTCAGATGTGCCAAACTATCAGACATTGGCAAACAAATTGATATGATGTATAGGCCATCTCAGCCAGGATAGGTGCTGTGTGTCTCACCTCACCCTCAGGGTGAGCAACAGACACACACACTGGGATGGTCAGTACCCACTCTGCACAAGAAACACAGAAGGTCAATGTCCAACACGAGGCCGAGGTGCTGTGGGGTTGCACACCCTATCACTGGACCATCACTAGACTGCTGCCTTGCATGTGCAGTGCATCATGGGTGCGACTGGATCGACTACACCCTGGTAACTGCAGCACAAAGTCTGCAGAGGTTATATTCTAGCCAGACAGACCTCACATCACAGCCACAGAGCTGTAGTCCCCTGGTGACTGCAATGCCTCTGAAGTGAAAGGTTGTTGGTTCAAATCCAAAGTGTGTGTGTATAAGCAAAGTGATTTATATATTGTCCTTGGCCCCTATACGCCGCCAGTCAGCAGCAGTGCAGGTCTGAATCTATATAATTATGCATGTCCTCTATACTGCTTTTTCCAAAGATCAAAGGCGGTGTACACTTAACATATAATGAACATGGTTTTACATGGAACAGCGCCTACATTGCATAAAAATAACATACATTGAAGATGACATTGTAACATATAGCAAACATTTTGAAGGTTCATGGGGACTGTCAAGCCTGGAATGTGTGTAATGTCCTGTAGTACTGGCAATTCCGAAACCATCACAGTGCATTAACCCAAGTCCACCCTATACGGTTGTGTAAGGAGCACATGATGCAGACAGCACTGTGAGGATCACAGAGATTCCAGCACTATTTCACAGTCAGGGACCTGTCACCGGCTGCACTCACCAAGAACCACACTGTGGATGGAAACATGCAACCTCTGGCTCCACAGGTATCAAGGTTAGGTGTGGGCCACAGCTCGATTGCTAAGAACAGATGCCTGTCTGGTGAAAGAGGCAGGCATGCAGACAGTGTGCAATGGTCACCAGGGGTGCGCTGTTCCATTGGTGAGAATGGTGTACTGCACATGATGTATGTAGCAGTGTGAGGGTCTTGCCAATAGCAGCACCTCTGTAATGTGGAAACCGGTCTGGGGCAGGTAACAATGTTGCAATGTATGAAGATATATGTCTGGTGCAGCACAGATGTACATGAAAAAAACCATGGCTACTGTTGCACTCAAGTATGAGAATGTGTGATGCCTGAGACAGGCAGTCCTGAGCTCAACTGGAAGATGTAACCCATGACGGCTGGTTAAGCAGTCCATGTATCAACCATTGAGCTATTTTGCAAAAACCAGGACTGTATGCCGTCACACATACCAAAGGATAATGTGCAGTGTGGTGACATGGGGACCCACATAGTCCTGTAATGTCCAACACGCAACCTACTTTGCGTGTGCAATGCTCATATATGAATCGCCCCCCCGACCCCGATGGCAACCACCACAAAATGTCTGTCCAGACATGGAGATACACCACACAACATATTGCACTGGCACACACAACCCCCTATCACCAGGTTGAGTGACACCTGATGCTGATGGTTTGTCTGCACCCATAACTAGTAGTGTCTGAGCACTACCTGCTATGTGACACACATAGCACACCTCATCTGACAATGCATCAGCAATCAGTTGCTATGTGTCCAGAGGTTCAATACCACACTGTGTGGACAAGGGTAAACCATAATAATAATTGTTTGTCAAAGTGACATTAGAGACACCCCAGTAACTATGTAATTAGGCACAGAACAGTAAACATATTTTGAGCACAACCATTACAAATCAATATGAATGGTGCGTGTAGATAGTATTTGCAATTTGCAGACGCACAGCCATGCGGAGCGCACGGGCGTGCAGAGATCTGACGCGCAGCCATGCGAAACGCACCGTGCGCGATACGTCACGCGCAATTCCGGAAGTTGCGCCGGGAGCGTCCGCGCGTCACCACGCCCAGAAACAAACATGGCGTCCCGAACCAGGAAGCCGGCTTTTAGCCACAGAGAGCTGTGCCACCTGGGCTCCCTGATAGCCCAAAAGCAGCACAGGCTGTTCCCAGGGCCCTCCAGGAAAAAGAACATGGGGAGGGTCCTGAGGGCCTGGGAGAGGGTGACCAGGCGTTTTAACAGGCAGGCAGACCATCCACGGGAGGTAAGTGAATGGACCTAGGTCAAAATAAACATACACACATACAGGGTTGATGTCAGCTGTCCATGCTGTTGTGTGTAAGTAGTCTGTATAAGTTTAGTGTAGCAGGTGAAACACATGCCATATACATGTGGTATCACATCTGATTGTGTGGCCATGTAGCCAGGTGTTGACGGTTTGTGCCAAAGAGGGCATGATGGCCCCCTGGCGTCATGACAGCTGCTGGTGTTGATACAGCAAAGCAGACTCTAACAAACCTAGGCCATGCATCTGCATAAGGAGCGTATGCAAACATCCTGTGTTGATGGCGGTATCTGCATCAGCAGGGTAACACATAGGGTTACCCATCAGGGGTGGTGCAATGTTAAGCACATGGGGCCTCAGACATACAGGTGATCTGGGGTTGTCTGCCAATGTTGTTTAATACATCCACCCTATCCTCAGGGGTCCAGAGAGCCCCTCAAAGTGTGCACTCAGTCACTCTGTGGATATGTGTGTGTGTCAGAATGTTCTGGGGATCACCATCACCATCTCCAGGAGTCTACAGGGCCACACAAAGCGGTCCCCACACCCACTGGGGATATGGCTGTGTGTACTAATGTAGTTGGAAGCATCCCCCTACCTCCAGGAGTGCAGAGAGGCCATCCAAAGTGGGCTCTGTGTCACCCTGGAGATATGGCTGTGTGTACTAATGTAGTTGGAAGCATCCCCCTACCTCCAGGAGTGCAGAGAGGCCATCCAAAGTGGGCTCTGTGTCACCCTGGAGATATGGCTGTGTGTACTAATGTAGTTGGAAGCATCCCCCTACCTCCAGGAGTGCAGAGAGGACATCCAAATTGGTCTATGTTTCATCCCGGAGATATGGCTGTGTGTACTAATGTAGTTGGAAGCATCCCCCTACCTCCAGGAGTGCAGAGAGACCATCCAAAGTGGGCTCTGTGTCACCCTGGAGATATGGCTGTGTGTACTAATGTAGTTGGAAGCATCCCCCTACCTCCAGGAGTGCAGAGAGACCATCCAAAGTGGGCTCTGTGTCACCCTGGAGATATGGCTGTGTGTACTAATGTAGTTGGAAGCATCCCCCTACCTCCAGAGGGCCAGAGAGGCCATCCAAAGTGGGCTCTGTGTCACCCTGGAGATATGGCTGTGTGTACTGATGTAGTTGGAAGCATCCCCCTACCTCCAGGGGGCCAGAGAGGCCATCCAAAGTGGGCTCTGTGTCACCCTGGAGATATGGCTGTGTGTACTGATGTAGTTGGAAGCATCCCCCTACCTCCACGGGGCCAGTGAGAACATTCAAAGTGGGCTCTGTGTCACCCTGGAGATATGGCTGTGTGTACTGATGTAGTTGGAAGCATCCCCCTACCTCCACGGGGCCAGTGAGAACATTCAAAGTGGGCTCTGTGTCACCCTGGAGATATGGCTGTGTGTACTAATGTAGATGGAAGCATCCCCCTACCTCCAGGAGTGCAGAGAGGCCATCCAAAGTGGGCTCTGTGTCACCCTGGAGATATGGCTGTGTGTACTAATGTAGTTGGAAGCATCCCCCTACCTCCAGAGGGCCAGAGAGGCCATCCAAAGTGGGCTCTGTGTCACCCTGGAGATATGGCTGTGTGTACTGATGTAGTTGGAAGCATCCCCCTACCTCCAGGGGGCCAGAGAGGCCATCCAAAGTGGGCTCTGTGTCACCCTGGAGATATGGCTGTGTGTACTGATGTAGTTGGAAGCATCCCCCTACCTCCACGGGGCCAGTGAGAACATTCAAAGTGGGCTCTGTGTCACCCTGGAGATATGGCTGTGTGTACTAATGTAGATGGAAGCATCCCCCTACCTCCAGGAGTGCAGAGAGGCCATCCAAAGTGGGCTCTGTGTCACCCTGGAGATATGGCTGTGTGTACTAATGTAGTTGGAAGCATCCCCCTACCTCCACGAGGCCAGAGAGACCATCCAAAGTGGGCTCTGTGTCACCCTGGAGATATGGCTGTGTGTACTGATGTAGTTGGAAGCATCCCCTACCTCCAGTAGGCCAGAGAGGCCATCCAAAGTGGGCTCTGTGTCACACTGGAGATATGGCTGTGTGTACTAATGTAGTTGGAAGCATCCCCCTACCTCCACGGGGCCAGTGAGAACATTCAAAGTGGGCTCTGTGTCACCCTGGAGATATGGCTGTGTGTACTAATGTAGATGGAAGCATCCCCCTACCTCCAGGAGTGCAGAGAGGCCATCCTAAGTGGGCTCTGTGTCCCCTTGAAATATGGCTGTGTGTACTAATGTAGTTGGAAGCATCCCCCTACCTCCATGAGTGCAGAGAGACCATCCAAAGTGGGCTCTGTGTCACCCTGGAGATATGGCTGTGTGTACTAATGTAGTTGGAAGCATCCCCCTACCTCCAGAGGGCCAGAGAGGCCATCCAAAGTGGGCTCTGTGTCACCCTGGAGATATGGCTGTGTGTACTGATGTAGTTGGAAGCATCCCCCTACCTCCAGGGGGCCAGAGAGGCCATCCAAAGTGGGCTCTGTGTCACCCTGGAGATATGGCTGTGTGTACTGATGTAGTTGGAAGCATCCCCCTACCTCCACGGGGCCAGTGAGAACATTCAAAGTGGGCTCTGTGTCACCCTGGAGATATGGCTGTGTGTACTAATGTAGATGGAAGCATCCCCCTACCTCCAGGAGTGCAGAGAGTCATTCCAAAGTGGGCTCTGTGTCACCCTGGAGATATGGCTGTGTGTACTAATGTAGTTGGAAGCATCCCCCTACCTCCAGGAGTGCAGAGAGGCCATCCAAAGTGGGCTCTGTGTCACCCTGGAGATATGGCTGTGTGTACTAATGTAGTTGGAAGCATCCCCCTACCTCCAGGAGTGCAGAGAGGACCATCCAAAGTGGGCTCTGGTCACCCTGGAGATATGGCTGTGTGTACTAATGTAGTTGGAAGCATCCCCCTACCTCCAGGAGTGCAGAGAGACCATCCAAAGTGGGCTCTGTGTCACCCTGGAGATATGGCTGTGTGTACTAATGTAGTTGGAAGCATCCCCCTACCTCCAGGAGTGCAGAGAGGCCATCCAAAGTGGGCTCTGTGTCACCCTGGAGATATGGCTGTGTGTACTAATGTAGTGGGAAGCATCCCCTACCTCCAGGAGTGCAGAGAGGCCATCCAAAGTGGGCTCTGTGTCATCCCGGAGATATGGCTGTGTGTACTAATGTAGTTGGAAGCATCCCCCTACCTCCAGGAGTGCAGAGAGACCATCCAAAGTGGGCTCTGTGTCACCCTGGAGATATGGCTGTGTGTACTAATGTAGTTGGAAGCATCCCCCTACTCCAGGAGTGCAGAGAGACCATCCAAAGTGGGCTCTGTGTCACCCTGGAGATATGGCTGTGTGTACTAATGTAGTTGGAAGCATCCCCCTAACTCCAGGTGTGCAGAGAGACCATCCAAAGTGGGCTCTGTGTCACCCTGGAGATATGGCTGTGTGTACTAATGTAGTTGGAAGCATCCCCCTACTCCAGAGGGCAGAGAGGCCATCCAAAGTGGGCTCTGTGTCACCCTGGAGATATGGCTGTGTGTACTGATGTAGTTGGAAGCATCCCCTACTCCAGGGGGCCAGAGAGGCCATCCAAAGTGGGCTCTGTGTCACCCTGGAGATATGGCTGTGTGTACTGATGTAGTTGGAAGCATCCCCCTACCTCCACCGGGGCAGTGAGAACATTCAAAGTGGGCTCTGTGTCACCCTGGAGATATGGGCTGTGTGTACTAATGTAGATGGAAGCATCCCACTACCTCCAGGAGTGCAGAGGAGGCATCCAAAGTGGGCCCTGCGTCACCCTGGAGATATGGCTGTGAGTACTCATGTAGTTGGAAGCATACCCCTACCTCCAGGAGTGCAGAGAGCCCATCCAAAGTGGGCTCTGTGTCACCCTGGAGATATGGCTGTGTGTACTAATGTAGTTGGAAGCATCCCCCTACCTCCAGGAGTGCAGAGAGACCATCCAAATTGGGCTCTGTGTCACCCTGGACATATGGCTGTGTGTACTAATGTAGTTGGAAGCATCCCCCTACCTCCAGGAGTGCAGAGAGGCCATCCAAAGTGGGCTCTGTGTCACTCTGGAGATATGGCTGTGTGTACTAATGTAGTTGGACTCAACACACTACCACCGTCAGACCAGAGAGGCCATCCAAAGTGGGCTCTGTGTCACCCTGGAGATATGGCGTGTGTACTAATGTAGTTGGAAGCATCCCCCTACCTCCAGAAGTGCAGAGAGACATCCAAAGTGGGCTCTGCGTCGCCTGGAGATATGGCTGTGGGTACTAATGTAGTTGGAAGCATCCCCCTACCTCCAGGAGTGCGGAGAGACCATCCAAAGGGGCTCTGTGTCATCCGGAGATATGGCTGTGTGTACTAATGTAGTTGGAAGCATCCCCCTACCTCCAGGGGGCCAGAGAGGCCATCCAAAGTGGGCTCTGTGTCACCCTGGAGATATGGCTGTGTGTACTGATGTAGTTGGAAGCATCCCCCTACCTCCACTGGGCCAGAGAGGACATACAAAGTGGGCTCTGTGTCACCCTGGAGATATGGCTGTGTGTACTAAATGTAGATGGAAGCATCCCTACCTCCAGGAGTGCAGAGAGGCCATCCAAAGTGGGCTCTGGTCCACCCTGGAGATATGGCTGTGTGTACTAATGTAGTTGGAAGCATCCCCTACCTCCAGGAGTGCAGAGAGACCATCCAAAGTGGGCTCTGTGTCATCCCGAGATATGGCTGTGTGTACTAATGTAGTTGGAAGCATCCCCTACCTCCAGGAGTGCAGAGAGACATCCAAAGTGGGCTCTGTGTCAACCCTGGAGATATGGTCGTGTGTACTAATGTAGTTGGAAGCATCCCCCTACCTCCAGGAGTGCAGAGAGGCCATCCAAAGTGGGCTCTGTGTCACCCTGGAGATATGGCTGTGTGTACTAATGTAGTTGGAAGCATCCCCCTACCTCCAGGAGTGCAGAGAGGACATCCAAAGTGGGCTCTGTGTCACCCTGGAGATATGGCTGTGTGTACTAATGTAGTTGGAAGCATCCCCCTTCCTCCAGGAGTGCAGAGAGACCATCCAAAGTGGGCTCTGTGTCACCCTGGAGATATGGCTGTGTGTACTAATGTAGTTGGAAGCATCCCCCTACCTCCAGGAGTGCAGAGAGACCATCCAAAGTGGGCTCTGTGTCAACCCGGAGATATGGCTGTGTGTACTAATGTAGTTGGAAGCATCCCACTACCTCCAGGAGTGCAGAGAGGCCATCCAAAGTGGGCTCTGTGTCACCCTGGAGATATGGCTGTGTGTACTAATGTAGTTGGAAGCATCCCCCTACCTCCAGAGTGCCAGAGAGGCCATCCAAAGTGGGCTCTGTGTCACCCTGGAGATATGGCTGTGTGTACTGATGTAGGTGGAAGCATCCCCCTACCTCCAGGGGGCCAGAGAGGCCATCCAAAGTGGGCTCTGTGTCACCCTGGAGATATGGCTGTGTGTACTGATGTAGTTGGAAGCATCCCCCT